>LFIW01002669.1:0-125740 GCA_001625285.1 Colletotrichum incanum | reverse complement strand
CAGCCATCAGCGGCGCAGGGGGTTGCACCAAGTGGGTCGGTACAATAGGGGGATAAAAAACTTACCCATCACACCATAGTAATCCACGCACCCGAGCCCCTATCATCCCCTCCCATGTCGATATCATGCATCCATGAGCCTAACCTCGTACCGGAGCCTCTTTTCGCATTTTCCTCTTACACCCGTCCTTGTAGATACAAGACAACCTTCCCAGTCAACACCTTGGCTGACAATCGACCTTTGCCGACCCCTATCTCTGGCGGCGGCTGTGGCCATGTCCGATGCAGATCAGGACTCCCTAGCATCCCCCGTCAGCCACCTCCAGCTACGCTCCCCCCCCCCCAAAAAAAAATCGCCACCGTTCCAACCTCAACCCACGGGTTGTCCCCGTGAATTACCCACAACCCACCTGCGCCCTTCTCAAGAATTCTTGGGTCTCTGTCTGTACTGTAACAAGGTCTGAAGCTGACCCAAGTAGCCTGTGCCAAGTTGCCGGGCAGCCTGTCGTCACCGCCCACCTGGAGTGTTCCTCCCAGCTTCTGGGCGTTTCATCCTTTGCTCTCCATGTCAATCTCTACCCTCCGCCTTACTGTTCTTGTACTCGAGCATGGTGGCCAAGGCTTTGCCGTGAGCTTTTCCTTGCCCATGACCGTCCGTCCCCGGCAGACATCCCTTGATGCCCTTGTCTTCTTGTGGTAGGCAAGGGGTGTTATATCCATATGGGCTGGTCCAGGCTGTCCCTATCCAGCCCAGGTCCTATCTGCATTATGGTATAAATGTTGAGCCCAGCCTCGCGACCCATTGGTCAGAATGTGCTTTCGCCGCCTCTCTCGTTCTATACCACACTTACGTTCACTCACTAGGCCAAGTGCCGTTTCATTCCTTTCTTGGTGATTTCAGTCAATCTAGACATCATCGTCCATTCTTTTATACTTTTGAACACTCGCAAGTAGCCAATCCTCACTACTCTGGTAGACGAGACTTATACAAGCGTTATTCATTATCCATTCCTTCACTACACTAGTGGCCGAAGACAACTTTTCCCACAAAATGCTTTCCACAACGGCCAATGTTCTCTTGGCTCTCTTGCCTGCTGCGATGGCCCTCGTGCCTCCCGCGGCAGACGGCATGAACATCATCTGGGCAGAGACGTTCCAAGGAAACGCCGGCTCACCGCCTCGACGCGACACCTGGGATGTGGCCTTGGCCATCGACACGAACAACGAGGTCCAGACCTACACCGAATCATCCTGGAACGTCCAAATATCCGGCGGCGAAACCATCCAGCTCATCCCCCGCAGATCAGCAAGCGGCGTCTGGACATCTGCGCGCATCGAAACCAAGGCAGCATGGACCCCTCAGCCGGGAGGGAGAATGAGAGTCCAGTCCATGTTCAGGATGGGCGAGAACGCGAACAAGCAGGGCATGTGGCCGGCGTTCTGGATGCTGGGCGATGCTGTCCGCAACGGAGTCGAGTGGCCCCTCTGCGGCGAGCTCGACATATTTGAGCAGATCAACGGCCAGCTCTCCGCGACGGGTACCGTTCACTGCCAACAGGAAGTTGGCGGCATCTGCAACGAGCCCACCGGCCGTGGCGTGGCCACTTCCATCCCCGACAATAGTTGGCACACTTGGGCTTTGGAATGGGATCGCACTTCGAACAACTGGGCCACGGAGACCATTACATGGACGCGTGATGGTATCGTATTCAGCCAGCTCAGGGGCAGCGATATTGGGGATGAGGGTATATGGGCGACGCTCGCCCACATGCCTTACTACGTGCTCATGAACGTGGCAGTTGGTACGTCTTCTTTCCTGCCGTGTGCGTTATCTTGACAGCTGCTAACCATACACCAGGCGGTACATTGCCGGGTCCTCCTACCGATGCCACACAAGACGGCTATGGTAGCATGATGGAGATTGGTTATCTTGCCGTCTACCAGTCCCCATGATGCCCATCATCTTCATCTTATCGCAAGACTTAGCATTCCCACCGTCAATCTGGAGCCCTAGGTGTGCTTGATGCCGCAGCTGCTGTGCGTTATTTCGGTCCCGAAAGCACACCAGGCTGACTGCTGTCACTACCTCAGGTGCACATATCCAATTCTCTTGGCATACCTCTCTTCTCCAAATCACGGGACGAAATTCTTTTGCCCTCTTAGTGTATACCCCTTTCAATAGCGATGTATTACGGCTGCTTTCCACCTTTACATTTGAACCTCGACGTAGACGCGCGCGCAAGCCGGCGCCTCTGGATGAAACAAGGGAAATTACGTATTCCCGCAAGTCAATGTTAAAAAATAACACCTGATTACATTCATTCTCTGATGTCCAGTCTTGAGAGATCAGCAATGACATAAGACATGCATGGCGTGATCATAAACCCGTGACCCGCTCTCATGAGTCTCATCGTCCTGCAAGTAACTGGACATGAAGGCATTTCCTGCTTGAGTACTGTCATATACATCGAAGACCTTGCGGCGCCGACAGAATCCTCAAGGTTGAGTGTCGGACTAAGGGCTCTTAGTATGCAAACTGGTCATCAACCACAACCACAGATCGATCGCCAGAGGCCTATCCCCGCCTTCAAACGGCCCCGTCAGTCTCATAATGCCTGCCATCCCCACTCCGGGGCGTGAAAGACGCCAGAGCGCGCCGTTAAAAGGATTTGTTTTATCATGAATCGCCTCTCCAACTACCTTCAGTTCCGCCATAAATATGGCGCCAGTCGATCACCCGGGCGTATTGAGCGGCCCGCGCAGATCGGCTTGGTTGCGGATCGGCCACAGTTCGTGTCCGACGTGCCCAGGGTGGGGGCCGCCATACCGGCGCCATTTTGATATCAGCTTGCCCCCAACGTCTAAGGAGATGTTTCGGACATAAAAAAAAATCGACTCTTTATTTGCCAACCGAATGTCTCACTGTATGTGTTGTATCATCAGTCTTCACAAATGGTAGGTGAAACTCAAAAATTGAGCTGTTTGGTTTGCGGTTGGGGAAAAAAAAAGCTGGATTGATTCTCGTAAGCCAATACCGTACCACGCCACAGTATAATCTGACAAGACCCAGGGTAAACGACGACGGCTGGATGACACGGGTGTAAAAAATGTCCCTGGCCTTCTAGTAAATACAATGCTCCTCACACATTCACCGCCGATACAACTGCCCCTTTTTTGGACTCTTCCTCACGTATCTTTTGCATAAGTCAACACTCATGGGTTGGTAGGCCTCCCCATTTTCCAAATAAAATCCGGGCTCCGCAATCTCACATCGTATGCCGCATATAATCAATGATTTCGCCCACTTATTCGATAGGAAGAGGGCACCCGACAAAAACTTGCGAAACCGACCCCTAGAACTCCAGAACCTATGATCCAAGGGCCCCAGCGAGCGGTCCATCCACCAACGACCAACTCAAAAGTAAGCCCCATCAAGTTGTTATGCGCGTTACCCCAGGCAGATGCACGCAAAAGATTAGATCGCCGTCGACAACGAGGCTGTAGTGAACGATGACAAGGCCCGCCAAGTGTGCCGCTAACCAGACAATAAATAGCAATATTGCCATGAACGGACACCATCATTGGGCGATGGGTAAAACAAAATAAAAAGCGTAGGAAATAGGAGAGTAGCGGGCTCAGCAGCCGTAAGAACTGAATCTAACGGACAACAAAAAGCCTGCGGGCATCAACTACAGGGTCCCGAGACCAATAGTTGGCAAATGGAGCAGTCGATGGTAGTCAATTCTGACGTGGAGTAACCGAGATAAGCTTTTTTTGGTATTCTGTGCGCATTCATAAAACAAGTGGAAATTGCCGTACTTCGCAAGTAGCCTGCTGCTCGGCTGCACCGATGTGTAGACTCGGAGCGGTCGAGTCAGGGGAATCGCAACAACGCCTTAACACATGACTGTAGCCTGACGGGAAACTGGAAGAACCGGACGCCTGCGCAAAGCCAGATTGAGACAGCGCCTAGTCTGCGCCGATTTCGTTGCCGCCCTCCATGCCGAATGACCCAGTGTTGAAGTCAAAGGCCTGGTTATCGCCGTCTTCATGCAAGAAGGAGTCGAAGTCGAAATCGTTGAGCACGTTGTCCGAGACCAAAGGGTCGGCGAAGGTCATGGCATTGAAGTCGACCATTCCGTTCGAGGTGTCCATGCCGAAGGATCCGTTTTGGTTATTGTCCGTGTGAGGCTGAGGAGGAACCTGAGCTGGAGGAGCTGGCGCAGGAGCACCCTGTTGACCGTTAGGTACAGTGGAAACAGCAGCGTTTTGCCCGTTCTTGTTGAAGCTGACTGCGTTGACAGGGGTGATGGGTGTCGCCGGTGTTGGCGGCTCGGCATCCTGCGCACTGTCTGCGGCCGGAGTAGTGCCGCTGTTGAGATTCGTGTTGGACTTCTTTTGAGTCGCAGCCTGTACTGGTGTCAGCTCACGGATGACTGTCGTTGGCTCATTCGACGTGCTTACCTTCGTCTTGGTGTTCTTGTTGTCCTTCTTCTTCGGGGCAGCCTTGTTGGACTGCGAAGGAGTAGGCGGTGCTGCTGTCGCCTGCTGAGGGGAGGACGTGCTTGTCCGGTTGGCGTTGGCACCAGTTGGAGCAGACGGGGGCGGCATTGACCGTTGCTGCGGCGTACCCTGAACCGGACCCTGGGGGCCCTGGGGCACCATCTGGTTGCCGTTCGGGCCACCTTGCTGCCACTGCACCGGCTGGTTGCCCTGGCCAGCTTGTTGAGGCTGTTGCTGCTGCTGCTGCTGCTGGGGCGCCTGTTGCTGTTGCGCCTGCTGTTGCGCCTGCTGCTGCTGCTGCTGCTGTTGTCGGGCGGCCATCATTTGTTGCGGATTCATTTGGCCGTTGAACTGCTGGCCAGGATGCGAGCTTGGGGGGCGCATGCCGCCGTTCATCTGAGGATTGGGAACCATGTTGCCGTCTATCTGGTTGCCCATACCTTTGAAGAAGTGAGGTGCCATGCTGGGGTCCATTTGGCTGTTCATAAAGTTCATGGGGTTGGGGGAGCCGCGGGACTGCGCGCCCTCAGGCAATGGTGATGGGATACCGGCGTTGTTCATTTGCGGCGTGCCTCGCTTCATCTGCTCCGTCGGGTTCGGCGACGCTCCGGTTCTGCCTCCTTGGGGAGACGTCTCTGGGAACGGCTGCCCGTTGGGGCCAGGAGGACCGCCTGGGCCGCCTGGGCCAGCCGGTCCATCTCCTCTGGGCATAGCACCGCCCATGCTATCCTGCTCCTGTCGAGCCATCATAAGTCTCTTCTTATTCTGCTGCTCCAGAAGCATTAGCTGCATTTGATAGTCTTGCAGAGCGTGGTTACTTCCACCACCGGCTTGGGCGCCGCCAGGGCCAGGCCTAATACCGCCGGGACCCATCTCCCCAGCATTGTAGTATGCAGCCAGACCAGCCCCATCAGGGCCTTGCGCCATCATGGGTGAGCCCTGACCCTGAGGGCCGGACGCGTTAGGCATGGGCTTGTTAGGCATTTGGCTAGCTTGATGTTGTTGGAGGTTTGCCGCGTATGTGGCAATAGACTTAGCTTGGACAGCAGGTGGTTGATTTGAGAATGTCGTAAACTGCTGCTGGGTCAGCGATGCCGGGTTAATGCCGTTGGTGATGAGCATTTGCTGGGCTTGAGCTACGTTTGGGGTGGTCCCCACCTGCTGGCCCGGCATGCCCTGTTGTGGTCTTCCGTTCGGCATCATTCCGGGTTGGTTGGGGAAGTTGGGCGTTCCATCCAGGCGAGGTCTCTTGGAAGGCGAGGGGGCGTTTTCACCGGAACCAGGCGACGAAGGGCGTTGGCGGTTTCCATCCATGTCCGAGGGGTCTCGCTGCATTTGGGTTTGCTTTGTATGCTGAAGCATCTGCATTGCTTGGGGGCTACGCAGGATGAGGTTAGTGAACCAGATAAGCGGTGAGTGGGCATGGGAAGGTGTAGCGGCTCACTTGTTTTGGTTGTTGGCCATGGCCGTCCGCACAAGTTGGTTCTTTTGCATGTTCATGGCCATGCCTCCGTTTTGCATGTTGCGCATCATCTGGGAATGATATTGTTGCTGCTGAGCGGCCAAGCCATCGGGGCGCATCTGGCGGAGGAGCTCCTGCTGCTGGTTCTGTCGCATGCGGGATTGCTGCTACAGAGCTTAGTTAGCGGTCGTACTGATGGTGCCTAGATAGACCGGACGTACCTGGGTGTGGCTGACGTATTGATTGACAGGGCCGTTGCCACCTTTGGTGCGTTGCGCATGAAAAATGTCCCAGAATAAGCAGAACCACTCGTATAAGAAGGAGGATTCCGAGGCGGGCATGGGCAGCTTAGGGGCGGGCAGGTCGTCAGGCAACTTGGCATCGATATCATCCTTAGAGTCGGTGTCCATGGGGTCATCGCCGAGGCCGTTGCCCAGGAGGTTGCCGTTCTCATCCCTCCGCCGGTTTGAGCCATCCTTCATGACGTTTACTTGGTTGTCTCCGTTGAGGAGGGTTCGGGCGCAATCAAACATTTGATGGCGGAGGAAGTACTCGTAGATGTAGGTATTGAGCAGGGTACGCTGGCTCTCGGTGGGAACAGGCATCTGTCGTGGACCGCCGGGGACTTGAGGCGCGACTGCGCCATTATTCATCATGGGGACGGGGGCGCCGACAGGGCCGCCCATGGCGTTCATGTTGGCCATGTTGGGATTGACGTTGACGTTCATGGTGGTGGGCTGGGCTGCAGACAGTCGTCTGCCCAGCAGGGTAGGGTGAGGTCGATACGGTGAAGAAAAGAAAAGGTTGGTTGAATGATGAAAGACGGTCGGAGGCGAAGAGAGAGCGTCGCGGTGGTCAGAAACTTTCCGGATCAGCGACCGTCGGATTGGCGATGAGGGAGTGGCTACGCGGTGCGCTAAAAAGCCGACTGGCGGGCAGGCTTGTCGGATTCAGCGGTAGGGCACCAGGGGGTCAGGTAGCCGTGAGTGTTGGTGCAGTAGTTGAAGGAGAGGAAAGGAATGGTTGTGGGTTGGATAGGCGCGATGGATGGTTGAGTATGCGCGACTCGTGACGGTGGCAGTATGCGATGGTACAAGTGAAGAAGGGGGAAAAAAGGTCGAAGGACGTGCAGCGACAAAGGCTGGATTGGATGGTTGAGGAGAGCGATGGCGAAGAAGGCGGCGAAGGCAAAAGCAGGGCCAAATGCAGATGCAGGTGTGGGTTGAGGAGTGGAAATGGGATTGGAAGTGGGAGTGGAAAGACAACCTGGGAAGAGGAGGAGAAGGAGGAGAAGCAGCGCGGGCTCGGGGGTCGGGGGTAAAGGTAGTTTGGCTTTGGCTTTGGCTTTTGGCTCCGGCTTTTGGGATTTGATTTTGATTTTGGCTTTGGGGTTTGGCCAGGCTGGCTGCTGGTGCAGGTGCTGCTGCTATTGCTGCTCTCCACGTCTCAAGTCTCTCGGTGCGGTACGGTACGGTGCAATGCTCTGGCCAGGCGACGTCGTCGATCCTAACAGCTAAGGGTATTATCCCGTAGCAGGTCGGGTTCCCTCTTCTCTCTCCCGCAAGCGCTAGGCCGATAAGGCGAAGTCGAGGGCGAAGTCGACGATTGTCTCGGGGGGGGCGCGACGGCGGGTAACCATCAACGAAGGAATAGACGTGTATTCGAGGCCAAGTTGAGATTGAATGTGTTCGGCATGCAAGGCCACCAGGGGTGGTTTTTTGGTTGTTGGAAATGGGGAGGAAGGGGGGAGGGAGTAGTAGAGGAGCAGCAGGAGAGAGAGTAGGAGGAGGAGAGAAAGAGAGGGGCGCTTGTTCGACGGGACGGAGGAGATGACGGGACAAGGCAAAGGCAAATGGAAGGGAAGAGAGAGTGTCGGAGAGTGGACGTGGACGTGGACGCGGACGTGGGAAAGGATGGGGTTGGGATTTTCCTAATTTTCGCCTGGGACGCTTGGGCAGATTTCGGGGGTGGGAAGTCTGGAGACCTGGAACTGCGAGTTAGCTACCAGCTACGATGGCTGCTCATGGCAGGAGCTCGCTATCGACGCGGGTATACCTCAGAATGCGACGCGAACATTTGAGAACATTTGTTGCCTGAGGCCAAATGTCGTTATGCCACAGGCAAAGGGGGAAAGGCAAGGCTCAAAGAAGGGGTGGAAGGGGCACACCTACCATCTACCGCCTACCGTCTTGGGCGCCTTAGCTAACTAACCAAAGTACCCCTCCAATGCTATTCCAACGCTGGGCTCTGCCCCCCAAGTGCTGCGTCGGTACCGCGTTGTTGGTTATGCCTTCTGTAGGGCCAAATTTCCAGCACAAAGTGCCTCTTCAGTTCTGAGATATACTGAGATGCCCCAATTGCTGGCTTTCTTTGTGTCTCGTGGATTGTTACGTCACGCGATATGATATTGAAACCTTGCTGGCCGTCGCCAGATGAAAAATGTCGAGCTTGTGCCCCGGTACTTTGCTTTGGTCAGGCTGCGCGACTCCCCTGTCGGTCCATGTTACTTCGTTGATGCGTGTCGCATCGCATCGCAACGCATCTTTAAATGGAGCTCACATTACCCGGCGCGCTTCCTTAATTGTCTCAGCCAACGCGACCGCGCTGCAAGTGTCGACGCGTCCCGTCACGCTGGATGGCATTTCCAGCCTGCGTTGACCAACATCTCTTTCTTCGACTCGCATAATTCCGAGCAGAGCTTCCCACTGCTCGTCCGACCTTCTTTTTCCAATCATCGCGTGACTGCAGCCGTTGATAAGACTGGGCGTGGGCGCAGATGCAGACGCAAATGCTCAGGCATGCCCAGACAAACGCCCACCAACCACAGCGTCGCAACGTTCCCGTGGGTTGGGTTGACTGATAGAGGAGCCCACTCCGACCCATGCGCCTACCCATCGCAAGTCGAAACTCTACCGTGAGGTCGGTCATCTACTCTTTCGAAATCCTTAGCCTCGCATTTGATAACCCTTCAAGGCGACAGATGCCTTGCGTTGTGATGTGCTTCAACTCAAGGGAGTTCGCTCTTTGAAGCTCTTCATTACAAAGGGACCTCGTTCAACAAGCTCAGGGTCTATCCACTGTCGAAATTAAAGGCCGACCTATCGGGCAATCGCTGGACCATTGCACGGACCCTTGCAATATCACTCCTGTCATGATAATTCAAGCCGAGATTGAAGCCATACACAATGCACATGCAGTACCCAGGATATTTGATGGGTTGAAACACCCACGGCACTGCCAATGTTGAGGGGCTTTGGATTTCGCTCACTTGCTGTTTGCCTGTCGATCCTTCCACGGCCGGGGGCGACGCCGCCTCCCCGACTCACCAGCTCCCACCGCTCCTCATCCCCCACATTTGCCGAAACCGGCCGACAACCTTGAGGGACACGGGGAACTTCGTGCTTGCGACCTGCAACGAACCAAGACGCGCTGTCTAACTAGGCGTACCACCAGGCGAGCACAAGGAGTTTTGTTTGAAATTCTGAAAAACATTTTTGTTTATTGATTTGACGGCCTACTTTGCACACTGGCGCCCTACTGGCAAAGCAGGAACGCCGCGCCTCGTCGTCAAAATTAACTCGCCTTACCGGTTGCGTGGATACGGACCGGGGCCAGACCCAACGTTGGGCATGCAGGATCCGTCGCCGCAAACATGGCTCACGCGCGCCAAGGTACGAATACCAACACCGTGGACTGTGCAGCCGCCCATCACTTTCCACGTTCTTCACTACTTGCTTTCATACACACATCGCTGTCAGAGCAGCCCTCATCAGCATCATCGCTGAGAGCTGATAATCAACAACCAGCGTGGACAACTGCTGTACGCATGAGTCTCCTTAGTATTGTAAACGATATGTCCCGCAGCCTAGTCACCTTTCTAGTGGTGTGCGCCCTAATGCACGGGCCAGAGAGTTCCCGGTTTGGTCCTCTTCAACGTAACTTTTTTACAACGTCTGATCCCGGCGAGTCGCATAAGGCGATGAGGCTAAGGTCGACCTATCCAGCTGATAAGCGGGACTGTACCATATCATCGTTGCCTATCGACAGCAGACCCTTGCATGCAGTGCAGGATGAAGAGACAAATCGGAGCATCCTGCTCAAGTTTGTACTGAGGACAAACAACGCTGCATTGCGGGGATAATGCGATGACACTCAGTCGTCTTCCGGTGGGAGTTCATCGTCAATGTACCGTACTAATGACACCCTCATTTCCGTCGTGTCATGACCTCGTAGCACGTCGCTGATGAAATGCGCCTCCACTTGCATCTGCACCATCTCCAGTGCTCCTCGCAGCACGCCGCAAAATATGTTGGAGTACCACAGCTCATCCTGAGCTCGCTCGTCGTCAGGCAGCTCGACGAAGTCCGCCAGGGGATTCTCGTCAAAAACAAGCGAGAACTGCTTGTTGTCTGTCGTCCAGTTTGTTACCTGCGGCGTAATGTTCAGGAAAATTTTGAAGCCGACCTGGTTTGGTTGTCAGTATAAAGCCTTCTTGCGAGACACTGTAGGGGCGTCCTACCCTCGCAATCATGTCTGCCGTCTCGCGAAAGTTTGCGCATCTCTTCATCGTATTGGATTTGGCTAAGTAGTCCTCAATGAGACGGAGGCCGATGTTGTACCCCATCTTGTCCAGCTGCTTGTTGACCTCGGCATAATCGCTATCGTAGTCCTTGCATAGTTGCGCAACAATCGTTCCGTAAGTGAGGGTGACGAGTTCGGCGTTGACTTTGTCTATCCGAGTCCTGCAATCAGAAGTGTCAGACCTGTTCGTTCCTAGGCATACGTAGACCACAAGACGTACTTCCAGATCCTGCCAGGTGGTTAGCTCATGTCATCTACGCACGCACGGCGGGGAAACGCACTCCTCGCCCAAGCGGGTTGCCTTGCTTGCAGCCATGATTGAAGTAGCAGCCTTTGAGGTCTGCTGTTGAGTTCGATAACCTCTATGATACCGTCGAGTATGAAGGAAGTCGGGGGAATCCCGAAACACGCTTGCTTGTCAAGTCGCAATCGCGTCGTTGTCGTCGTGTCTTGGTCGCCTCTGTCGCCGTCTTCGCTACAGTATCAAGTTCTCGCAGATAGCCTGTTGAATAATAGCCCGGGGAATCAGGATGGCTGCCTTTAGGCCGTTGCTGTTGCAATAATTTGGTGTTCGATGTTGACCGTTTACTGTCGACGGTGAGGTGGGTATTGGGAGGGTAGAAGTGCAGGGGTTGTCTATCTGCATATCTGGATAGGGAGGACCAGTGGACAGTGGATAAGGAACTGGTGCACCCCAAGGTCGAAGCTCCACCTTCCAGTTTCCCTTGGAGCTCGGGGATCGGCAGAAGCAAGCTCCGTTCCGCCCCCGACCTCGCGTGGGCCAATGATCTCAGTAGCAACACATTTTCTTTGGTCTACAGTTGAACACCGTCCAACAGCCTCGACGATCCTCAACTCGCCTCGACACGAAACGCCCGCCACTTTCTCACCGACACAATTTCCCTGACGCCACTATCATCGTCAATTCGCGATTTCGATTCGAATACCGTCATCATGTCTGCCGAAAAAAGACCGGCCTCTGACGAGCCTGGCGCGGGCCAGATGATCGTGAAGCGCCAGAACGTGGGATCGTCAACAGGAGCGCTGGCTCGGCTCAATGCCTCGGGAAAGAGCAGCGCATTAGTCCAAACCGTAAGAAGATCATGCATTATGTGCAGTTGGCACTGTATTGACAACATCATGACCAGACTCCCCGGACGAGCAATCTGCAAGCACCGGTCATGGAACTCTCCGGCCACTCGGGTGAGGTCTTCGCCGCAAAATTCGATCCTACTGGCAACTTCATCGCTTCCGGATCGATGGATAGGAGTATCTGTACGTTAAGGGTGTCTGGTCCTCAGAAAACGGTTCGCTGATACTCAGTAGTGTTGTGGCGGACATATGGTGACTGTGAAAACTACGGCATTCTCACTGGCCATCGTGGCGCTGTACTTGACCTGCAGTGGTCCAGAGACTCCAAGATTGTCTACTCGGCTTCAGCCGACACACACCTGGCAAGCTGGGATCTCGAGAACGGCACAAGGATACGAAGGTACATCGGCCATGACGAGATTGTGAACACGATGGATACCAGCAAACGAGGCGAGGGTATGCTGGTGAGCGGTAGCGACGATGGCACAATAGGACTTTGGGACCCAAGGTCGAAGCATGCGGTGGATCACATCGAGACAGAGTTTCCCATTACTGCCATTGCTATGTCGGAGGCTGGAAACGAAGTCTACTCGGGCGGCATCGACAACGACATCAAGGTCTGGGACCTGCGCAAGAAGTCGGTCGTGTACTCCATGCTTGGACACCAGGATACGGTCACGTCACTCCGAGTATCGCCGGACTCACAATCGCTGCTTTCGTTTGCCATGGACTCTACGGTGAGAACCTGGGATATCCGTCCGTTCGCCCCAACAGACAGGCACATCAGAACATTTGACGGTGCTTCCGTGGGCCTCGAGAAGAATCTCATTCGAGCCAGCTGGGACTCTGAGGGCAAGAAGGTGGCTGTTGGTTCAGGTGACGGCACTGCGACTATTTGGTCCAGTGAGACTGGCAAGCTCATGTACAAGCTTCCTGGGCACAAGGGGACTGTAAACTGTGTCGAGTTTGCGCCCGGCACGGAACCCATTGGTGAGTCTTGTGATTCTTGTATCTCCGTGACGATGCTGAGCTAACGAATTATCAAAGTACTTTCTGCATCATCTGATCGCAACATGCTTCTTGGAGAGCTGCGATGATGACGACACGCCTCGTTAGAAGCTTGTTCCCTTGTTAGGGAGACTCCTTAGAGCGCCCTTTTGTCGATGTGGTCATCTATACTATATCAGCACGCGGCTTACCGCCGGTCCGCCGATGATTCGGACTGAGATAAGCGATAATGGGGGAATCTGCCTTTGCATGGAACGAAGAGCACGCATCGTCAACGCAATGTACAATGGGTCGAGCCTGCCGAACTCAAAGCCGAATCTTTGCGGCTCAGCAACCGTGGCATGTTTGCATGGCACGATGGGATGTATAGACGAGACGATTCAAGACCAGAAATGTCTGGCATTTGTTCTTGGTACAGGAGGCTTTTTACCTTGTAGAGACCGTTGCAACAATATGTCGGTGGACAAAATGAGGCGACGGACGCCTTGATACCCTAGAAATGCCGATGTCGGCAAGTTGCTCTGAGACGTCGTTGGAGATGGCGTACGTAGTCTCAAGAGAGGATGTTTGCCGGCGAGTGACACGGCTCAGAAATGTCAATCTGGTGTGTGTACAATGGCTCTCGGGAACAACCCTGAGACACCCTCGCATGGTTCCCCGTGTCGTGAGAAACGCGGCGTTGGTAATGTGACCTCATCGAAAAAACAATTCTCGTATAGACGAGGTCCAGTGGAACAACGTTTAACATCTGATGAGTCGTCTGGTGTGCGCACGCATAGATTGGGCCTCCCCACGTTGTCGGGCTTCCGTCAATCAGCCTCGGTACGAGATTGCAGCAACGAGTTGGGCAAGAATGCTACTGTGTAGTGAGGGGCTGCTTTCAATCACTGGACAGGGGCAGAATGTCACTTGAAGCCGATCTGAGGTGGACTGAGTTCTTCTACGGTTCGCTTCCGAAGCAAAGCAGGATGATCCTAAGAAACAACGTTCTGGTATGCGCCTTGCGGCCCTAATGGGGAGGGGGAAGGCTGGACAGACTTTATCAGCTTTGAGGAGGACACAAAATTGCTGGCAGCTGGAGATACGCGCCATCTTACGGCTCGAAAGGTTATTTATGGACTGCAGGCGTGACGACGGCAGAAGTCGGACGGATGAGTGTGTGACTTTGGACGGCGGTGATGACACAGAGGTGAAGTGGCGATGTGATGTGGACGTGATGCATCTGTCTCAAAAAGGAAGCGTTGCGAGTTCTCAAACAGTCCAGCAACCAAAACGTGGACTCCAGGCGCGCAAGAGAGACTTGGACGTGGCTTGCAGCATCGCATCTGGAGGAGGCAGGGCGAGCCCCCATTGTTACTTTGTGTAAGCGTAATTTAGTTGTCTCAAATGAGCGTATCCGCACCTTATCTGAATGCAATTAAGGACAGGCCCTGTTCTTAATTGGGGGTTTCTCTCTCCTGGATTTGCAAAGAGGCATCTCTGATTATGAGAGGAGGCTGGTGAGCATCAGTCCCCACGCAGGACACGGAGGCTCAGAGCCGTGAAATGAAGATTGACTCGTCTTCAACAGGCCTGGCGGTAGCAGCAACAACAAGAGTTCGTCTGGGCCGGGGCAAGAAACATGTCAAACCACAGAAGCCCCTTTATGGCACGGGGGCTGAGCCTACAAAGCGCAGTATCTGTTTCTCTGGCGGTTCAAGTGAGGCATTGGCGGATTCGCAGGCTCGCAGCTACCTTCAGACGCCAAACGCCAAACGCCAGCCACGACTGTTGGTGGCTTGCGTCTCCAGAGCGCGACCACGACGTCGGTAGACCAGATTCGGACTAGGCCCCCGAAGGCAACCAGGGGTTGAGAGAATCCGAAACACGTTCCTTCTCCAGCCAGCCCCTGGGCCGGCGCCTTTTGTGCGTCCTTGCCATCCGGGGTTAACTCATTGGGCGGATTCTATTGGGTCCCGCGCTCCCAAAAGCAACCCCCTTGACAATTGTGCAACACCCGAGCTGTCAGAGAAATCAACAAATGACGGTGAATCCATTCCATCCCACTGCCCGCTCTCTGCGCTCTTCCTTGCTCTTCCAACCTTTCAACCCCCCGAGTTGAACTCCAAAACCCCCAAGAGGCACAGACAGGAAACGCGGCTCCTTGCCTTATCCCTGTTGCCCTCGACCCGGTTTCGTTGGACACCTCTCGTCTATTTGTGCGCGCGTAAGATACGTGAGCTCTGCTCTCTTGGCTCTCTGTGTGTAGGAGGAAGCAGCAACTCAACCCCAATGCTTTTCTCGGCGAGGCCCTTGCGGCAACAATGTGCATGGGTTTAATGCAGATGCAACATGTTCCCGTCGTCGATGCCGCAGAAACTGCACGTTTCCTCATCTTATCATCCTCATCCCGGCCTTGTCCCGTCTTTACGATCCTCTCCACCCTGTCCTTTTTTTGTCCCCTCGTATCCTCCCGTGCCTTCGTGCCTTCTCCTTCTTCTCCCCCAGAGTCGCAGCGTCGCAGGAGTCGCAGGATCCCAGATAGACTGGGATGAGACTGGCGTCTGTGTGACCGAGGTCGCCGCTTATTTTTCTGTTCCGTCCAGTGATACGGTACGCTACACGATACCGGTCCAATCCCCTCGCACGCCGCAGACGCCAGACTGCAAAGTCTTCCTCATCCCGCATCTCTCTCCTTAACTTAACCCACCCGGCTCGACTCCTCCTAGCCTACCCTCGCCTTGGACCATCTCAGCGAACCAAACTGCTGGCTAGCGGACGGACGCCGACGACGCTCGGAAACGGCGGTTTATCGATCTATAGTTCCTCTAGCGTATTGTGCCTTATTCCCTTTCCTCAATTCCTTCCTCTTGCAGATCCATCCTCTCTTTCTCACCAATCTATCCCGCCCAGCGTCATGTTGGCGCCAGCTGCCTCTTTGGCGTCTTCTTCATCGTCTGCCTCTTGCTAGCTTCTGTATCTTCTCCCCCTCGTTGTTGCTCCCAGTTCTACATTCAACCGTCACAAGACGGCGCTGCTTATTGATTGTCACTTTCAAGGCTCTGGGAGTCTAGTACATTACATTGCCTTAGCCCGCGTTCTTCTTGATACCCTCTCTCCCTGCTGTTTTCATACGGTCGCGAGCATCCCTCCCTTCAATCGTTGAGTTCCTTTTTGGCCATTCAAACGCCTCGTTTCTATCCCTTAGGAGCCTACGACCGTCCAACGTCTTCAATTCATTGTTCTTCGGCCCCCCTCTCTATCCTCTTACACCATTCCACGGCCGTTGTCAACGCCCGGCCATCCCGCGCAACGAGACGGCAACCTTTGTTCCTCCCACCATTGCTGACTCGCCGGCCACCTCGACCCGACTGAGAAGGCTCATCCTCGCTGCCTCCTACGCCTCCGGCGCCGTCGACGGCCTCTGCGGGGCAACTACGAAACACTCGGCGGTGACTCGCGCTTGTCCAATAGACGCACGCTTCGAAGCATGACAGAACCTTGAACGGCCATATCTACAGCTCATCTGCCAACCCTCAACACGTGGAGTGACCGATCAACCGACTTAGGTCATTCGCCATGGAGTTCCTGCGCCGAGGAAGGTCCTCCCACGGGGAGGACATCGAGCAGCAGGCTTTGGCGGGATCATCTACACAGCCGGAAATGGAGGAAGGATCACGCCCCCGATCGAGACGCTTGCCTGGAACACGGCCTTCACTCTCGAGACGGCGTCCCGGTAACGGGATGCAGAGGCTTGACGATGAAGAAAGCGACACCCCCAAAACTCCTCGGTTCAATCTTGGCCTCCCGACACTGCCAGGGACCCGTCTGAATTTGCCACATCTCACGAGGACGTGGACCGGCGGCTCCAACGGTCCAGATTCGCGGCCCAACTCGATCCAACAACCCCTAAACCGAGTAAACGAAGCGTCACCCGAACCCTCCCTAACCCGTGCTGGGGGACCACCGGCTGCCTCAGTAGCAATACCGGCTCCCGTGGCCCAAGTATCCCGGTCCGAAACCACTGGCAGGACGAGGAGGTTCACCGGGCCGGATCCGGCAGAGATGCATCTGGCGCAGATGGCTCAGGAAGGGCGGCGGCGGAGACGGCGTGCACAACGCCGTCAACAACCTCCCAGCGATGAGAGACACCCGAAACGGTTTCTCCTTTGTATCCCCTGGCCAAAGTCGCGACGCACGAGGTCGCAGATTCTTCGGTGCTTCATATCGGGCTCTTTCCTTACCTTACTTCTGGCAGTCTGTAAGTGCAACTCATCTGTCTGTCTAGATCCTTTCGTGTGGAACGTGTGACTGACGACATGACCAGACTTAGCCTTATCCCTGACACAGAACATCCGCAGTAGCGAGTTCACGGTGCTGCTGATACTTATCATCTTGTTTGTCACCATTTTCTTCTGCCATGGCTTGATTCGGCTTTGCATGATTATCATCCGGCCACGACCCGACGACGAGCCCAGGCCGCCGATGCCGCAACTTCTCGCCCCCGGTGGCTATGCTGTGCCTCGAGAACCTATCCGGGTCGTGCTGGCACGCGATGAAGAGGAGCAAGGGGAGGTCACCGAGGCGGCATTGGCCAAGCCGCCTGCCTACGGCCTTTGGCGAGAGAGCGTAGTATGTATTCGCAGGCGGAATGCAAGTCTATGGATATGATACTAATACGGAGCTCACACAGAGGGTTGACCCCAACCGTATATACTGGCAGCGTAATCCGAATGCCACACCGAACGTTGGGCCGCCCACTGCGGGAGAGAGCAGTAGTGGGCCTCGCCCGCCCTCGTATGCTTCGGAAGACGGTGTGAGCTACGTCGTTGATGCCCGACCCCGGTCGATGGCACCGACTATGACAGAGATGCCAATGCCGCCGCACCCCTCCGAGATCGGGCGCATGGGTGAACGCCGGGTCATGGTATGAGTCGAGGACGACGGCATTGTTTCCGTGCGATGAGTAGGGGACCTGTTACACTAATGTGGTTGAACATTCGGCGGCGGCGTTGGTGTAGGTTCGTACTGGGAGTAGGTAATGCGCGGCACGCAGATGACAGCACCGGCGCGGGTATGGGCCAGGATAGAGGAGAGCAAAGGAGTAATATCACGGGTGTGCGCGCGTCTGTAGTCCGGCCGTGTTAATGAGCGTCTCGTTTGTCATGGCCGTTGAGTTGGACTTGGCGCGTTATGTTAAATGTGGCATTTGCAATAGCGCAAAAATGTAGTAGACATGTAGTATATATCGGATGAGCCCAGGCGGACGGACAAAGAGACGTGATTGAGAGTTCATCTGCTTCAACCACTGATTATGTACTTGCAATCTGGCTATGCCGGCAAAAAGTAACTAAATTGTCTTTGGGGCCTGGTGCACATGTTAACCAGGCATGATGAGTATGAGCTGCGAGACGTCCTGCGGGAGTGGCTCCACAGCATGGGCGCGCTTATATTTCCGCTGGCAGAAGATCCTGGACGGACGGCAGTGACTTCCGCCTTTTCCAGATCAGGCGTACAATACTGCGCGCATAGCTGTAAGACGTCACGAAGGAAGGACTGAGCGGGGACATGTATCTCGGCGTATATGAGGGCCCTCAAGATGGGTGCGGGCCTCCTTCAAAAAGTCATGTCAGTTTGGTTGCTGCAATGCTGGCCACCCGTGCCGAAAGCATAGTGATTTGTCTTTTGACACGTGTGTGTGTGTGTGTGTGTGTGTGTGTGTATGAATAAACCCAATTGTTGCGCACATCCAGAGACCACGCGATCGGTTCATCGCAAAACAGACGTCCGTGGGTGCTTGTGGCCCTGCAGAAGTGGGGACGACGAAATAAAGAGAGTGCCTCACGCAGGTTGCGGTCCTGCCTTCAACCCTGCAGGGCGCTTGCAGCAGCAGCAGCAACATGGCCTGAAGCAGGTGGACGACATGAGATTGAGACATACTGAGTGTTGGCGACACACGGACAATGACATGGACGCAGGTCGGGTCAGGCACCACCACATGGGAGCGGGGGCTACGGATTCGGGGGTGTCTGTGAGTGAAAAAGCAGGCCTTACCGATATGAGGTTTTCGCTCCGGATGGCTCGCTTAGGTGGTAGTTTAGCGCGCAGAATTTCGAGGGGCTGGTGAGAGGGGGAGACTCGGAGAGGAGGATAAGAACGCATCGCGTGGGAACTGAAGTGGCTCCAGCGGCGTGGTGTGCGCCAGGGGGCGAAGAACCCACCCACTCGTCATTTCAAGGGGATGCTCTGCAGCGGGAGTCGAGTGGGCTACAAAGGAGCCGTGGTGGAATGTTTGTGCGCGCTCGTGTTTGACCTGGAGTAAGTTGAGGATATGAGCCTCCCGTTCGTCAGGAATCCGGCCGATGCCGAGTGGTTGGCTTATCGCTTGCGAGCTTGGCCACGACAGAGAAGGGCACAGCTGTGTGTAGAGAAGAGTGTGTGACATGAAGGTCAAGGTTTGAAGAGAGCAAGGCATGAAACCTGCCTGCATGGCACAGCCTTTCTCGGAATGGTCTGGAAGCAGGAGAGCAGGAGCTGAGTAAAAAATGCCAAACTCTGTTCCCGTTCTCTTCCAAACTGGGTCGAACGCGGCGTTTCCAACGGACTAGGTGAGGGACGGAGAGGACGTTTGAGAGAGGTGAAGCAAAGAAGGTGAGATGGGACGAGGTTGTGAATGCAGTTAGTTGGTGATGGCTCTGAACAGGTGAGAGACCAAGAGTGACTTGTCGGGGTACCGCTGCGATACTCGGCCCCGGCGCTATGTACGTACTGCATAGACTCTCTCCTTAGTGAGGTAGGGCGCCATTGTTTGCCCCCGCCCTCCCACCTTTTTGACGTCGTTATGAATGATGGAAGGGCCCGAGTGGTACGTGCGTACCCCCGAAGTCCCTGCCCGTATCCCTATCCTGGGAATCCGTACTGGGCCAATCTGGTGGTGCACCGGATTGAAAAGCTGAGACAAACTGACAGAGTCGCTTCTGACTTGGGCCTTTTCTTCACGCCAAAGTTGCTTGTGAACATGGTTTAGAAGAAACCCTGCGCCTCTGGTCTTCTGTGCCCTGGCTTGCCTGGGTGCTGCTGACATGGGCCTCTTTCGGCATCTCGTCAGACGTGGATGAGGGTGGTTGGAAACTCGAGTTGAAATGTGGTGTATCGCCTTGCCCTGCCCTGCTCTGCCGCCGGTTGGCGTGGAAGACCGGTCATCAGTCCTCGCCAGTGGCCACTCACTTTCTTGACACTAACCTTTGGGAGTGGCAGGACGGGAGGAGCGGGGGAATGCGAATGCAGGTGGGCGCAGGCCAAACGCAGGTGCTGGAGAGTGCAGCTAAAGGGCTCGAATGCATGCCGATTGCAACTCGGGCCTTCATACGTAGTTCCTTCCTTTCCGCGGCGGAACTCGAAGCATGAAGGCAGCATGCGACCTCGGCGTGTGTTTTCATATGTAGTTCCGTCCTCCTACCCTTATCTTCACCTTGCATCGTACCCTGGATACCACGGATAGCTATCGTCAAGCCGGCTCATTCCAGGACGAGTTTCGCTCTTCGGGTGTGCGCTTTGTCCATGGATGGAGTGTATGCGTGTCAGTGTCAGACCAACAGGTGTGTCGACGGGCTACTTGACAATACCTTCCTTTCCCCTTTCCAGGAGCCTGTCGCCTGTTACATGGTGCCCGCGCTACGCCGGTTCCAGTTCCCAAGGCAGGTAGGCCCACACGCACCTTGCTTGCTTCTTGCTTCTTGCTTCGTCGCCTGCCTCACGCGCTTCTCCAAGCCAGTCGAGTCCAGCCCAGCCCGCTCAGAGCACCTGAATCCAGCCCAGTCCCGGCCCGTCCTCTCTTTTCTACCTACCTTACTATGTAGACGTGTTCAGGACGGGGGTTGTACCTCGAATCGCCCCTCCCACACCCAACACTACTGCGGAGGGGAAGCAAGCGACTGGCAATCCAAGAAAGACGGATGAGGGAGGGGAGGAGCAGGCGAGAGCTGCGCTGGCTGAGTACAGAGTAGATCTAGTTGCATTATTGGGAGGCGAAGGGAAAGGGAAATGGAAGGGCGAACGAGGGTGAAAGGACCATTACCCCGGGTTCATACTTTTGCCGTGGTGATTCCCTGCTTCTTCCGCCAAAAAATCGTCTTACAAACACACGCGCACACACACACACACACACACACGTTGGCGCGCGCACGCACACTACTTACTGCCTTACTCTTTTGAAAAATTTTCCCCTGGTCAAGTCCGATCGGATTGCCTTTGGGTCAAATCCTTCTCATCTACAAAGTCGGATTTCGCTGGTGAGAAGAAATAAGAGGGAAGAGAAAAAAAAGATTATTACTCGGAAGCAAGTTTCCTCGCCTCCGTTCTTTTTCCACCCATCCACCCCCGCTGCAGTCACTAGACCCCTCTTCCCTCACAAACCATTTATTTTTTTGTCCCCTTCCCTCCCCTCCCCTCCCGCCTTATCAACCACAACTCTCTTCGCAACGGACTCAAGTTTCCTGATTTCTTAAAGGCAATTTTTCGCGAAAAGGTGAGTTCCATCCTCGACTGTTTTTGCATTTGCAGTTGCACACAATCCCTTCGATCCCCCTTCCACCTCTACCCTCCTCTTTATCCCTCCACCTCCTCCCTCTGCCTCTCTGTCCTTCCTTACCAGTTATCCCACCCCCTCGTCTGCTCCCTGCTTTCCATGCGGCACCGCGGCCTTCCCTTCGCCCTGCCGTCGCATCAAGTGTATGTAACGCACCGAGGGCCGCTCAGCCCAGCCCATTCCAGCAACGCAATCGCTCCGGCTGCAGCCGCAGCAACAGCACACACAGTTCGCATCGCATCGCGACAACACAATCGAGCGCAACCCAAGAAGACTTCGGCTTATTCCTCCCCCCGGTCGAGTCGCCGTGTCGCCAACGACCGGGCTATTGGCATTTGCGGCGTTCGAGACGGCTCTACCGTCGCGTCCATGCCTGCATCGCGCGATGCAGCCGCCGGCGGTGATGCGCCAACCCCGCCTATTGGTCTGGCTGTAAATCCGCACACTGTCGCTGGGTTTCGCACATCATGGTCGTCTGCCCTAGTGACAGCACAGCGCGACCTTTCGACTCTCCGTCTCACCCTGAAATGTCCCCCGCAGCCGCACATATCGCCTGCACCTTACCACTCCGAATCCGAAGACCCAATCGGCCCTCCGTCGGCACTGAACCACAGTTGCGCCGTCTCGCTTGATGCCCCCATCCCCGCGCGCTCGGCCCCGCGCTCTCGATTTTCAGCCGATATGCCGCTCCCCCGAAAAGCCCTTGGTGGATCATCTGCGATAATCCCTCAACCGCAATCCGACCACCACATTGTCAATGCCAAGTAACGAACTTCATACGTCATTGGCCCTACAGAGGTTCCGTCCTTGAGACAAGAAGCAGCAACTGCTTGCACAGCATGTCGCTGCTAGCGCCAGATCACTTGCCCATTCTCCGTATGGCCCGCAAGGTCAATCGCTGTCGACTGTGCAACCATGTGCCTTGAAGGAAGAAGAGCCATGATGGGCTACTCGATCGCGCTGTTGCCGACGGGGACTCCGCTACGGTGCTGCTGCCACTACGTTTCAAGAAACGATGCTGTGGGCTGGGCTGCACTACACTCTGGAATGCTGTGCTGTGCGATAGTTGGCTCTTGACTTGGACACGGCGAGTGTCGTGCGGGCTGGATGTTGCCGCTGCGCAATGTGTGGCAGGCATCAGATGCATGAGACTAAACGCTCTCGGCACTCAAGCTAACATGAACGATCTTAGCCATATATCCATCAAAATGTCTTCCCTCTCTCGTCGCGCCTGCTACAAGTGTGGCAACGTGGGCCACTACGCCGAGGTTTGCTCCTCTGCCGAGCGTCTCTGCTACAACTGTAAGCTTTGCGCTTCCCCAATGGCTCCCAAGTAGACGGCTGACTGTATAATGTAGGCAAGCAGCCCGGTCACGAGTCCAACGGCTGCCCTCTGCCCCGCACTACCGAGGCTAAGCAGTGCTATCACTGCCAGGGCCTTGGCCATGTACAGGCTGACTGCCCTACCCTGCGCTTGAGCGGCGCTGGCACGAGCGGCCGCTGCTACAACTGTGGCCAGCCCGGCCACCTCGCTGTAAGAACATTTGGATCCCTAGTACCCACAACTTGAATTGTTGACGTTTGAGAAGCGTGCTTGCCCCAGCCCTGCCGGTGTCAACATGGGCCGCGGCGGTCCCGTTCCCCGCGGCGCATTCGGCGGTTACGGCCGTGGTGGCTTTGCCGGTGGTCCCCGCCCCGCTACCTGCTATAAGTGCGGTGGCCCCAACCACTTTGCCAGAGATTGTCAGGCTCAGGCCATGAAATGCTATGCCTGCGGCAAGCTCGGTCACATCTCACGCGACTGCACGGCGCCCAACGGTGGTCCTCTCAACACTGCTGGCAAGACCTGTTACCAGTGCGGCGAGGCTGGCCACATCTCTCGTGACTGCCCTCAGAAGAACACCAACGGCGAGATCCCCAACGATGTTGACTTGACGGCCGCTCCTGGCATCCCCCAGCCCGCTGTTGCGCCCATCGCCCCGGTCGCTTAGGTGGCGATTGCGGCCATGTCCACTCCTAGATGAGGCGACTTTCTGGCCTTGGCCAGCAAAACTAGTCTGCAATTTGTGCAGCTAGTCCTCCCCCTTTGCGGCGTTACTCGTGTGACGCCGCTCGCTTATGTTTTCAGTACGACCATTTACGCCTCTCGAACTTACCTACTACTACTGCACCTTCCCCCTTTCATTCTGGTTATTACTTCAATTTCTGCACAAAATGGGCTTGTCGCCAGCCGACATCCTTTGCTTTACACGGCGTCTACATGGGTTCCCCTTCGTCAACACGATTCATTTTCTGGAACAAAACGGGAAAGGCTTCCTTTCTTCATAGTACCCTTGGTTCTTTGCAACGACTCTCACGACGGACGGTCTCAACATATTTGAATGCATCTTCGTTCCACCAGTTGGAAACAAAAAGTTCAAGGCCCTCACAGCCACCTACGGTCCAGTTGGGCTTGACTTGGCTACTTGCAGTTGGATATTACAGCAAGTAGTACAGGCAGCGATGCCAGTAAGCACGTTGTGTGAGACTGGTCGCAAGACGACGACAGCAAGGAGTATATACCACAGGACAGTGGTGTCGATGTAGCTTGTGGCTGGGGATTTGAACTGTCGTCATGCATCGGTCCATAGGAGCCCGGATGGACAGCTTATGCTGGCCTTGGGCGATTGTCGACTGAACACGACGGACTAGGAAAGATTCTTGGAATGGAAGACGGGGCTTGGGGGGAGAGGTGAGAGATCCGAGTATCTTATGAAGAAGAAGAAGAAGAGTTTTGGGGCGGTGGAAGTGGTTGTTGAGTAGAAGACCCTTTCGAAGGGAGAAATGGTGGACACCCGGCAAAGTTGTTGTGGCGTGACGCACAAAAAAAGAAGCTGTTGTCGTTTGAGTTGTCCGAGTGTCTTTTGGAGGAGGGGCGTTGCTGTTGTGACGGGTGATCTGAATTGGACGATGCTGTGGTGGGTAGGACGCAGCTGAGTGGATGGCCGAGGACCCGTAGGCTGAAGCCATGCCATAACGTCGGGATTGAAGGACACGCCAACATGTTTTATGACTTTCTACGGATTACAATGGCGCGGATGCTGCGCAAGCTATTGGGACAAGGTAGATATGACGAACCTCGGAAACACGACATCGGAGGAGAGCCTGGGGCATGCATCAGGCCCTATGCAGCCAGCCCTTTCGTGAGCTGATCGGAGCTGAATAATGCTTGAAATGCGAGTCTGGCCCCGGGCTCAACCTAGCTTCCACAGTCGGTGGCCATTCTCTTTCCGATGATCAAGGAAGGGCATGGCCTTTGATGTCACCCGTATGCGTCGTTGCTCATCGGTTGTTAAAATTGCTGACGATAACGGGATAAAGGTGAAGTGCGGTCCCAGGCCCCCGGCGCAACCGGGCGTAAGTGGGGCACGGCGCCGCGGTAGAAGCTCTGACCATCCGTCCCGTGATTTCCTCTTGGGGGCTTGCAGTCCAGGTCCAAACTTTCTTGCTGCGTCTCGCCACATCATGCCAACAGGCCCATCGCACATCGTAATTCTTGCTCCCATGACCTGAGACGGAACCCTCATGCGCAGGCTGCGATGGCAACTCGATAAGAAGCACCACATGTGCGACTCCTCAAACCCCTCTTCACTGCATCTAATCTCACCCAATGCTCTGGGTCAGGCATGGATGGCTCACACACCTGGAGCGGGGTAAAATGTCGACAGCCCGCCTCAGGCGCTAATCAACTCTCAGGCAAACCGACACATGAGGTGGTCTTGCATATTGCAGCCTGCATTGCCGACGCCATCTTATGAATTTCACTGTCGGCCTACAGCCTGGTGTTGGTGAAGCCGTCAGCTTAGCCCACCCTTGCTGCCCGCCTCTGCCTATGTACCTGATGGCACGAGACGGCCTAGTTGTAAAACAAGTCACGGAGTGTGGTACAACTTGAAGGCCGTCGCACCTTGCCTGCTCTCCATGCAGCTGGCTTGTACAATAAGCGACGGTGTTCGCCCGAGGTTACTGTCGTAAGCCAACGTGCTTTTGTTCAACACAGAGCCTCATCTCGCCAGGCTAGGCCTGCAGGGTACTTTAGGCCTTCTCCGCTAGGTGTATATATGAATGATGCCACTCCCAACAGGCACTCCGTCGCCAGAGATCTTGTTCTCGTGTTGCTGCGGCCTCTCTCTCATGTCTCGGCCTGATCCTTCTTGTCCTGGCACTCTTGTGCGGCTCCTGCTTCTCTGGACGTTGCCTTGCACTTCCCCCAAGTCTTGTAGTGGTTCAGCTGAGGCTGACTGCCTCGTTAGTATCACAAATTGAACGACGCAGCCCAGCTGAGGCTGCTAAAGTAGCTCAGGTCAGCTGAACGAGTGTTAGCAAGCGCGATACCCATCATCAGCTGCCAGGCCTGTAACTGCATTTCCATGCAATCTTGGGGATGGTTCCCACCATGTCGTCTAGCGGCAGCTCCAGCTCCGACACGGATTCTAGTTCCTCATCTGTGGTGCAAGACAACATCAACCACCCGCACCACCGAACATACCTAGCCAGCATGCCCGTAACTGTCAGCAAACCCCAAAGGGCGAAGCAACAACCTCCCCAGAAAATCATCGACGAGTTCTGGGCAAAGTTTACTACCAAGACCCCAGGCAAAGGTTGGTCGCCTCTCCGATGCAAACGGTTTCCACCGCTTGCTTCAATGCCAGTACGAGTCTAATCGACGTGACCAGCGACAACTGTCATTCCCCAGAACGCATATGCGGAGAGAGTTGCGAAGCGATCTGCTACTGCCGTAGGTATCGGCACTCAAACTTCGTACGATGAGGCCGCGACTGTCTGCAAAGCCAAGGTCGAGAAAATTGTGCAAGAATGTCGGAGGGTGAATCAACGTTATAGAGATCCTCACTATGACATCGAATTTGACTTAAAGTTTGGGCAACGAGACTGTCTCGAATCACTCTGGAATACCAAGGGCAAAGAGCCGCCACAATCCTCATTCCACCCGAAAGCCGTCAAGCGAGTTGTCGATATCTTCGACAACCCGCAGTTCTACATCGATGGACCTACAGCAAATGATGTACGCCAAGGTCGGGACGGTGACTGCTGGCTCATGGCTGCGTTGTGCAACCTTAGCAACAAGCCTGGTCTGATTGAGAGAGTTTGCGTTGCCCACGACCAAGATGTCGGCGTGTATGGATTTGTTTTTCACCGCGACGGGGAGTGGTTCAGCGAGATTATTGACGACAAGGTACGCCGCCACGTATCTACCCTATTCTTCACAGTCAAGCCGGCTCAGCCGGCAGTGGCGGGGGCAGGAGGCGGTGTCTGCCATTCTTGCTGACCTGTATCGCAGCTATATCTCACAAAACCCGACTACGACGAAGGCTATCTAGAACGTATTCTCTGGGAAGATCGAGAGCGTGTCAACTCAGAGGAGGCCTACAGGCGCATCTACCAGACAAACAGCGGTGCGTTGTACTTTGCCCAATGCGAGAATCCAAATGAGACATGGCTGCCTCTCCTCGAAAAGGCCTACGCAAAGGCACATGGCGACTACGCATCTATTGAGGGTGGTTTTACGGGTGAGGCCATTGAAGACCTCACCGGAGGCGTCACCTCTGAAATATATACGACCGACATTCTTGATAAGGAGTACTTCTGGAACGAGAAGCTTCTCAAAGTCAATCAAGACTGGCTTCTTGGCTGCTCTACAGGATTTGCATCGAGGGGCTGGGGTGAACGAAAGGGCATCATAGAGATGCATGCCTATAGTGTCATGAAAGCAGTCGAGATGGATGGCCAGAGACTGGTCTTACTGAAGAATCCTTGGGGCAAGGGAGAATGGAAAGGCGCCTGGAGTGAGTGATGTCTCGGGATCCCGCTGCACACTACTGTTACTTTCTGCTAACCAGAAGTAGGTGACGGCTCCAAGGAATGGACCCCGGAGTGGTTGCAGAAACTTCAACATACGTTTGGCGATGACGGAGCTTTCTGGATTTCCTACAGTGACCTCCTCAAGAAGTACAACATCTTCGACGCGACTCGGCTGTTTGGTCCTGATTGGGAGGTCACGTCCATCTGGACAACTCTTTCGGTGCCGTGGACCCTGGATTACCACGATACATACTTCGCCTTCACAATATCAAAGTCAGGCCCCGTTGTTATCGTTCTGGCACAATTAGATGAACGTTACTTCCGAGGGCTTGAAGGACAGTACAGGTTCGACTTGCAATTTCGTCTGCATAAAGCCGGTCAGGAGGACTATGTCGTACGAAGTCAAGCATCTTACCGCATGAACCGGTCTGTCAATGTTGAGCTCGATCTTGAAGCCGGTAGCTACGAGGTTCTCGTCAAGCTGGATGCGGTTCGAAACGATCAGGTTCTTCCTATCGAACAGGTCATTCGGAACAATGCCAAGGGCCGCCGCGAGAAGTTGATCCGAATAGGATTGGCATACGACCTTGCTCACAGCAAAGGGAAAATAGCAGAGTCGCCCAAAGAGAAGGCAGCCAGAGAGGCTCATGAGGAGAAACAGCGGGAAAAGAAACGCGCTGAAATCAAACGTAAGATTCTCGAGAAACGAGAGCAACAACATTACCTCAAGGTCAAAGCCGTTAAAAGGAGACAAAAGGAGGACGCAAAGCGCAAAGCACGGCACAAAGCGAGAATTGAGAAACTCAAGGGCGCCAAAGGAACGTCGTCCATACCGGGGAGAGTTCGCACTATGCCATCAAAGCAACCAGAAATACATAACGAGGCCCCAGCAGCCCTAGAGCCACCAACGCCCACGGCGAAAAAGCATATACGGCTTCAAGGAACTAACACTTCAGGACTTGAGTCTGCAACCAATAATCTGACAATATCGAAAAAAGAACAAGTTCACGGGAAACCCACTGACCATGCAGAGATCGCTGCCTCTAGCGAATCGCCGGCCTCTCCCTGTACTCAAGATGGAGCAAGACCACCCATAGAAAAGCAAGCCGACATAATCGCTCGTTGCTCCAAAGGATTATCCAAAGAACTACCAGGTCCCACTCTTGAGGCTCGAAAGTCGAAAGGTGACGCGCGAGAGGTCGGCAGTGTTAGGAGTGAAGGCCATGAAGCCACTCCGCAAGAGAGCGAAGCGGGCAAAAGCGAAGCAACAGCCCCTTGGGAAGTCTCCGAACTTTTGCTGTGCGAATCAGATGAAGACGAATTTGGAAGTGTCTCCAGCTTGTCTGAGCTCTCCGAGCGGGAACTAGAGCTCGAGATTGATGCAGTAGAGGCACAAGAACGCACTCCTGTCGGTCGTATGCCGCCGCAGCCAGCCACCGCGGCACCCGCAGACGACCAGGATGAGTTTGAGAGGGACCCTTGGAATGCCGTGGCCGTTGTGGGCCTCCGAATATACTACAAAACATCAGAAGATTACCAAAACGATGTTATCGTCAAGCTGCGAGCCGTGCGACCAAGCCCCTACACTGAAGAGGAAGAAGAGACACCGAAAGCATCGGACCCAGGCGACAAGAAGTCGAAAGGCCTCGATGTGGACGATAGCGCCAAAGATGCCACTCTGGAGGGCGAGATTAAACAGAGAAAGAAGAGCATCAGACCTACCAGTGAGGATCTCAGCGATACTTCGGTGATGGTTCTCTGTGATGCTGGCAGAAGAACGTGGGCCGCGCCGGGAGCTGACTTACTGGCGAGGGCAAATTTCAACTTTTGAGGCTGACAGTATTTTGGCAAGGCTTCGGCAAGGATTGGAAGGAATAGCTTGCTTTTTTTATCATTACGGGGTATCTTCAGAACCTAGAACCTAACGCCTCTCTTCAATTGGTATTTAATATACTCCCATGACCTTAATAATACGGGCTTTTCCTCTTCGTCGTCACGTTTACCATCCTTGGGAATCCCGTCAAAAACTGTCGAGGAGGTCGTCCAGCTTTCGTTTCTCTCCTGTTGCCACAGGTTCCACGACGAGGGAGTCATCTTCCCTAAATAGGCTTCCGGATTCCGTGGATTCAGGCAGAAGGCTGACGCGACCGCCGACGCGTGCCAAAAGAACTCGCATCTTCTCCATCTCCTTTTCAACCTCACCGTCGCGGGTGATCAGATTCTCCTGCACGCCCGTACCATCACTGTCGGAGCGAAAAGGGTCAAGTAGAGCCTTCATGCGCCGCATCCGCTCAACGCGGGCTTTGACCTGCTGCCTTCTCTCGGCGAGCGACTTGAGGCGGTCCACTTGGTCTGCATACCGCTTGGCTTCCATGGGATACATGGTGACGTCGCGGTCAGCCGGCCATGCCGAAGGAAGGGACTTGACGACAGCCTCGTCGGCTTTTGTGCCCTTCTGTTAGTCATCGCGCTCAGAATTGTTATGACTAAAGTCTGTTTGTCGTATCGGAAGAACAACTAACTCAGGTCTGAAGAGAGAGGTAATCCCTCGGCTGGTTCGTCGTCCTGCGCGGTGGACGCTTGATACAGGTAGAGAGCATCGATCTGCTCGGCGACATGGCGGCTCGCCTGATGTGAGTAGGCGCGTCGCGAATGCTGGAGTACTGCAGTGTTGAGGCGGGCGACGACATGCTCGACGACGGGGTCCGGGATTGGGAATTCGGCCGCCTCGTTTGCGGCGAGCCAGGAGCGGGATGGTTGGAGGGGCTGCGAGAGGAGACGGGTCTGGGCTGCGAGGAAGGCTTGTTTTTGGGCAATTACCGTCGGGGGAGGGGCTTGTGTCGATGCCATCTTAATGCACGTGGACACACGGTGGTTTTACATCAACTGTCCGTTTGACAGATGCTTAGATAGGAGCCGAACACAGTCCGGATGGAACGGGAGGTGCTGTGAGAGGGACGGAGACGCGGCCGGGCGCTCGGAGACGGGGGGCGGCGATGGTGAGAGCGAGAAGCGGGAGCTGGACGCGTCGGGAAGGCGGCCCACGCCATTCGAGGGCCCTGCACAGATACGTACCTGTTCCCACCTCACTCCTGATTAGGCTCTTATCACCTCTAGATCCTGACCGAGGGAATAAAGCGCCAGTCACTGGCCCCAATTCATAGTTTCTTTTTCTACGAGAACATTTTCTTCTTTCTCTCCCTCTCTCTCTCTCTCTCTCTCGTTGTAGCTGGTGCCGCCGCCCGCCACCTTGGCTCTACGCCCGGAGTTCTCCAAAGTTCTCCAACCTCTACCGGCACAGCAGCGCGAGAGAGATGTTTGCGCAAGCAACGACACGAAGCGAAGCGAAATGCCGTGTGCGGCGCGGTGCAGTGTTCGCAGCCCAGCTCTCTATCGACACATTCCGCTGTTCATCACCCAGGACTACCGCAGGCGGCGGCTCAGGGTTGCGTTTCCTTTCCCGGTGCCCGGCATCCGCGTATGCGGTCGTGCTGATGGATGTGACGAACCTCGTCGAGGCACAGGCACACCGCTACGGGGCGCATCGAGCCATCTCCCCTCTTCCTTGCCCTGCCCCGCTGTTCGTATCGACACTAATGCTGTCTGCATGTACTCGATCCATCCCGTACGGCCGCATGGACCCAGGCGTTCATTCGGCTCACTCGCCATCTGCACGTCAGGCCTTTCCACCTCACTCGGAGAGGCCGGGGGACGGAAGAAAAGCTCTTCTCTTGGAACATTTCGCGTGGCCGAGTCTGCTGGAATCCTTCCCCTGGCTTCTCACTGGTCCCCTTTACCGCTGGCCGGTGGCCCTACAGGTGAGCATTCACGTTCGGGTCCCGCAACGCCTTCCCGAGCGCCACCCTTCCGTGGGTAGTCTCCATCTCTAGAGCCCTTTGGATTCTAGCCGCCTTGTCAAGGAGCAGCGCCCCCTCATCAGCCTGGAAGCATGCCCTGGTTCTCCAGGGGCATATTCCCACCTACTCGGCCGACGCGAAAGCGTTGCGCAACGTCTTGTGGAGGAAGTCCTCGCCAAGCTCAGCCTATCCAGCATGTCATGGTGCCATGAAACTCGTGAAAGACATGGCTTCGGTGCGCTGTCAAAACGGCTAATCCTGCGTGCCTAGCTTCCGTGATGCGTCTTTTGGCAGAGGACCCAGACCTTCGTTCCCAGCCCTGCCCCGACCTAACCTGCTTGGTGCTCGGGTGCTTGGACGAGAGAAGCTATCGACCGTTGCCCCCCATACTCGTACTTCTTTCTATCTGGCCCCGCGCTAAGGCTTACTGCTACTTTGAGACCAGAGTCCAAGACCCTGGGAAGTCGCCAATGCTCTGACTGGGTTCGTAACCTATATGAAAGGTCCCCCCCCTCTCTCGTTGCTCTGCTACGCTGTTCATGTCTGCGATTGTGCCAATTCATTTCCCCGTTCTTCAACAGACAAGAAGCAAGCGAGAAAAGTGAAGACGTTGTCTCACTTCCCAGTTCAGCTTAACTTTGCATCGTCCCAAACCCCTCCGAGCACCGTCCTAATGTCTTCTACCCCTCCTCGCTCAAAACCTCCCGCCAACGGCTTCGTCGCCCTTGCGCGCAAGGTTTATAACCCCATCGGTTTCAAAAAGGGATACAACTTTACCCTATTCGTTATTACGGTGGGAGGCATGATGGGTTTCGCTCTTGCCCGCATGATGTATTTCAATATCGATGGCGTCCTTTGCAATCCGGACCACAAACAGCGGACCCTTCCGGGAGAGTGCTACTTTTACCAGTCCGGCATGGGGCGGGCTGGCATTATAATGCACCTCGCCGGCATGGTACCGGGTGGTTTCCTCGCCTGCCTGCAGTTCGTACCCGTCATCCGCCACAAGGCCATGCTGTTCCACCGCATCAATGGGTACCTCGTCCTCCTCCTCAGTGTTGTGGGCATCATCGGCGTCCTGATGATTTCCCGTCATTCTTTTGGCGGGGGCGTGAGCATGCAGACGGTGATGGGCACTGGGAGCATCATGTTCCTCGGCGCGCTGGGCCTTTCCATCTATAACATCAAGAAGCTCCAGATCGAGCAGCACCGCGCCTGGATGCTGAGAGCCTGGGTCTACGTAAGATAATTCACTGCGAATGTTCTCTCTTTGACAGGGTAAAGGACTAACAAAACACGCTTCACAGGCCGGCTTCATCATCACCATGCGCATCATCAGCTTCCTGGCTGTCATGATTACGGCCGATTCGGGCTACTACCAGGTCAAGCAGTGCGCCGTGCTGGACTTCATCTTTCGCCACAACCGGACCAAGGTCCTCGATTTCTACCCGGGCTGTGGCGGCTACTATTCGGGCGAGAGCCCAGGTCTCAACGTCATCGTCCACAGTAACTATCATGCCCATCAGCCCGCCGAGATCGCGGCTGGTTTCACGTCTGTTTTTGACGCCGGGTCTTGGCTGGCTTTGGCTATCCATGCTATCCTTGTTGAACTCTACGTATGTTTGCTCACCGTGTCTTGTCTTCTGCAATCTTTCCCTTTCTCTTCTTCGATCAATATCACAGCGAGAAATCGGGGTGCTGACGAGACCATCAGCTCCATCTGACCCCTGCGGAATCCGAACGCCTCCGTCGCATCTCATATCAACGCCAGCTCGAAGCAGGGATGAAGAACGCTGGAAACGCGGGCCTGACCGTCCAGAGATTGGGAGACGCAGAGCCCTGGCTGCCACCGGTGGAGCTGCAGCGGTCAGAACATAGCAGAACACCAAGCTCTGACGAAGAGATGAGGGAGAAGAGTGTGAGCGCTGCATGAGAAGCGAAGCTCTTATGTACGATCTCCATGGCGTTGGAATACGCGACCTATGAACGAAGTCGCCCCGATAGGCGCTTGACGACTACGAATGTATGACAGATATGACGCACCATGATTTGAGCTAATTATGTTGGGACCGTTTATGTTGCATGGTTCACTCGCGTAGCCAGTCAATCATCTGGTTATGTGTAGATATTATTTGTTTCGTTCATTATTCATATCCAAGACTAAAGAACAGCTCATTAACCCAAACACCATTTTTGCCCCATACAGTGACACATGGCCACTTTTACAGACCGGACCACCAGAAGGTCTCGCCGACCTTGAAGCTGCCCTTGACGGCCTTATCCGTCAAGACACTGCTGTCACTGACAATGACCTCGTACTCTCCCCCTTCGGCGCACCACTGGTGGCGCTCCTCGTCGAAGTAGCTGGCGGCGTACTTGGTCTCGATATCGACCGTGACGTTCTTGCTCTCGCCCGGCGCAAGTGACACCTTTGCGAAGCCCTTGAGCTCCTTGAGGGGGCGGTTGATTTTGGCCTTCTGTTTGGGCGCGACATAGACCTGCACAACCTCGGCGCCCTGCACCTTGCCCGTGTTCTTGACGGTGACGTCGACGGCGATCTTGCCGTCCTTCTCTGTGACCTTGAGGTTGCTGAAGCCGAAGCTCGTGTACGACAGGCCATGGCCGAAGGGGAAGAGCACCGGGCGGTCAATGTACTCGTAGTAGCGGTAGCCGATGTAAACGTCCTCGCCGTACAGCGTGCGGCTGGCCTCGGCGCGGTAGTTGAGGTAGGCTGGGTTGTCCTGGACACGCTCGGGGAAGCTGAGGGAGAGCTTGGCCGAGGGGTTGACATCACCGAAGAGCACGTCGGCGATGGCGTTGCCTGTCTCATTGCCGCCGTACCATGCTTGGACGAGGGCTTTGACGTCCTTAACCCAGGGCATGCGCACAGGGGTTCCCGACTGGTTGACGACGACGGTGTTGGGGTTCGCCTGGGCGACAGCCGAGATGAGCTTGTTGAGGTAGCCCGGCAGGTCCATGTCGGCGCGGTCGTTGCCCTCTGTCTCCCAGTCGGCGTTGAGGCCGGAGCAGATGATGACCTGGTCAGCGTCCTTGGCGAGGGCAGCGGCCTTGGCGATCTCGGCCTTGTCATCAATGACCTTGCAGCCGCCGATGCGCAGGGCGCCGCCGCCGAAGACGACGTTGTCTCCCTGCAACTTGGATGACGGGGCTGAGGCGAACTCAACCTTGAAGGTGTACGTCTCGCCCTTCTTGAGCTCAACGCGGCCCTTCTCCTCGAGGGTCGCGGCGCCGAAAAAGGCGTCGCCCTGGCGCTGCTTGGTGCTGTTGTCAATGACCAACTTGTCGTTGACAAAGAGGTTGGCCGTGCCGCAGACGATGAGGCCAAGCTCGTAGGTGCAGTCCTCCTCGGCAACGAAGGAGCCTTCAAAGTCGGCGTACCAGAGGTTGGACTTGAACTTGGGGTTGTAGTAGTCGACAAGCAGCAGCTCCGTCTTGGTCAGGATGAGCTCGTCGAGGCACTCGCGGTTATGGTCCGTCGGGGGCTCGTTGTAGGCACGCATCGTCATGCCGGGCTTGCCGTCAGCCGACTTGCAGACGTTGCCAAGTAGGGGAAGGAGCTTGTGGGAGTAGGCGCCCTCGGTATACTCGGGGGGCGACTCGAGCTTCTTGCTGATACCGTCGAAAGGGGTGACAGCGTAGTAGGCAGCCAGGGAGGCGGAACCACCTCCGTGGTAGGTGGCGATCTTGGCGTTGGGGCCGATGACAACAGTCTGCAGTCGTAAGAGTCAGCGGTTGCTGTCATTTCTTATATCCCGTGAGTGCTTGCTTACCTTCTTGTCCTTTTTCAGGGGAAGTACGTTGTCATCGTTCTTGAGAAGGACGATACTCTCACCGCCAATGCGTCTCAGCAACTCGGCTGTCTCGGGAGTGTCTCCCGTCTTCTCAGGGGCACCCTCGGGAATACCGGTGGCCGCAGCCTTTTTGATGAACTTGAGCATGGCGCGGGCTCTCTCATCGAGTACGTGCTGGCGGACCTTATCCGTCGACACGTTGAACTTGAGAGGCTCTCCGCGGAAGCGAGGGGGACCTGGCATCTCGAGGTCGAGACCGGCGTTGGCCGCCTCCGTGGTGCTGTAAGTTCCGTACCAGTCGCTCATGATCATTCCGTCCCAGCCCCACTCCTTGCGGACCAGCTTGTCCAACAGATCGGGATTCTCACTGCAGTAGGTGCCGTTGACGCCGTTGTAGGCTGTCATGAGGGCTCCAGGCGTGGAGTCGCGGAAGGTCAGCTGGAATGGAAGGGCGTATATCTCACGCAGAGCGCGCTCCGTCACAATGCTCTGCACGGCATTGCGCCTGTGCTCCTGGTCGTTGCATACAAAGTGCTTAGGTGTCGCCTGGATGCCGGTGCTCTCAATGCCTCTCACGATGGCGGCGGAGCCAAGGCCGGCGAGGACCGGGTCCTCACCAATGGACTCGAAACCTCGGCCGCCGAGCGGGGATCGTTGCATGTTGATAGTGGGGCCCAGAATGCAGTGGGCTCCCTTGAGCTTGGCCTCCTCGCCCATCTTCTTGCCGGCCTCTTCGAGGAGCTCAGTGTTGAAGGTGGCGCCGAGAGCCGTACCACAGGGAAAGCAGGCGGCCTTGATGCCATTGAAAAACTTGGTGCCGCGAACACCATTGGGGCCGTCGGAGAGTCGAATGGAGGGGATGTTGTGCTTGGGGAGGGCCTTGGTGTGCCAGAAGTCGATACCTTGAGAGATTTGGCCGTTAGCTTGCCATTGATACTTTGTGATCCATGACGGAGAATATATCTGAGAGCGATTGAGTGGAATGTGGGGAGGAGACTTACCCGCGAGGAGGTCAACCTTCTCTGAGACGGTGAGCTTCTTAAGCACATCTTCCACATCAAAGTCGGCCATTGTGAGTTCTAGAAAGCGGTGGGCAATGCGGATGGACTGGGTATCTACAGAAGCAACTTCAACAATCAACAGTGCCGGCTTTAAACGTGAACAAGCAGCGAAGAGGATCAGGCAAGAAGTGAGAGTGTGGAATGGGCAAGAGAAGTAGCGAGGATGGTTAGGACCTTTCACGACGGGCCATGCAGTTAAATAGATTAGTGACGAACTCGAGAAGCGGATCAACTCCGGACACGGCGGGGATTTGTTTAATTCTGGGCTGGAGCTTGACAACTTCCCCCGTCCCGCGTCCTACGTAACATGGGCTAATCGGATAGAGTAACCGGCATCGCTACCGGGAAACTACAGGCAACCAGGGCATGTTTGCATGCAGCAATAGTTGGCAACGAGAGTATTTCCCCAGTCATGTCATGGTTGCCCCTCCGCGCTTTTCACCCGATGGATGGAAAGGTGGAGAGCTCTCCTACTTCGGGGCTAATGGATTGGCTTGGGCTCATATCGAGCCAAGACCTTGAAAGATGAGAGACGCGGTCAGGTGCGCCAACGTCGACATCCAATGCCTCTCAGCAGCGCAATCTACCCCACGTTGTGAGAGGATTCTGCCCCTCACTTGCCGGGTGAAGCTCGGATGGGGTCTCCGCCGCAGTGTTTTGGTCTGTACTGGTTCCGGTTTTGGACCCCATCGACGGCAGCGGATTGGCCGGTTTATTGTAGACGTGATGCTGAAGCTCGTCCCGAAATCCCGTCAGACGACGTGATGGTGGGGCGTCACGATGCATCAACGTCTTCGCGCCGGCTGAAGTTCGGGTATTGCCAGTAGCGTCAGATGCCGTCTTAGTTTAGCCGGAGACTGGCCGAAGAACTAACGATGGTCTGGCGAGGTTCAGCCGATGGCGTGGCCAGTGTCAAGTTTGCTGGCCGGACGGTGACAACATTCTAGGCTAGCCCACCAGCCCCCTCGGTCGAAACGATCCAAGACTGGTCCCGGCTCGGGTGACGAGGACGGTGTTAGTGATGCCGATACTCCCCGGCCAGCAAGAAGGGCATAAACAGGCGACGAAAAGGTCTCGGCGGTGGGTTTCAAGTCCCGTCGCAGTCCCGCAATCGGGTGACTACGCGTCTCTGGGAGATGGAAGCTGACTATCATCACGGCCAGGGCACAGTGGGGACACGAACTCCGTGGCATTTGCGGGCACGGAGGCTTACAGAGCTACAATGCTTTGTTTGGACGCTCTCGACGTTTTGTTTGTAAGCAGTAGATGACCGTAGAGTCGCAGCGAAATGACCATTTGTCATCTGTCGTCAGTCAGCATTCCGAGAGAATGCCCTTTCGCACGGAGCAGCCAAGCCGGGGAATACAGCTCGATGGCGGCCGGAGCACGAATCTGGTATAAGCCTTCTCCGGCAGAAGACGCAGCCCGGGCGGCCGACCGCCCGTCATACCCGGTGCCCCATCAAACGTCCCTCTTCATCCGCCGATTCTGCGCGGCTGGTCCACGGAGCTATGCAAAGTCGCAACCCCCCAAACCAGTGGGCCGAGTTACACCCTCCGGTCCATCAACTCTGGCATCACGGCCCCGTCCAACTGGTCGTTTGCGGGCGATCTCTCTCCCCAACGTCTCTCATTCGCCGGAAAGCTCCGCCCACTTCCCATCGCCCAGCCCCAGGTGTCCATGTTTGCCATCTCGCTGAGTCGCAGTAAACTGGGCAAACCAAAGGTACTCTAGCCGAGACCGCTTCGGGGGACGTCCGCCTCACCTCAGGACCCAGAGAGGGGCTTCTCTCACCGAGTAGACAAACACGACATGACACGCTATCACCCACACACCCGGCTTAGCTTATCAAGCGAAAGAATGCAAATGGGCCACAAGCTCGCTAGGTCCCGATGCCCGTGACGTCCTACCGGATGCTCATTCGTTGAACATGGTACGCTTCTTCCCAGATCTTATTTGATCATCACCGACTTTGCTTGAAAGGCGGGGAGATCGGTTCCCCATTGTTACTTGAATGGCCCACATGGTCGGAGAGGTTTCTGATACCTGTGACAATCAACCGAGCCTTCATTCGTCGGACCACGTTTGTGTTTCCCGGTTCGTTCTTGGATGGTCATTGACTCGAAGCAAACTCCCTCCGACGTACGTCTGCGAGGTGATTGACGTAGGGTTCTCTCCTGATATATGATCAAGAATTGTGGTTCGCCGAGCAGTGGCGAACATTGGCGGCACCGATGGCCTGGAGATCAGCCCTGATCCTTAACAGGGTTCTCCAGTTAACAACGGACACTTTTCAAAAGGAGACGGATCGTCAGGGGAGGTCGTCGACCTTTATTCTGACTTCAAATGATTAACTAGAGCTGTATAGTGGCAGTCTCTTACCTGTAGCATCGCACACAGCACTTCCAGATGTTTTCAAAACGGTGTTGTTCATCGTCCAGCGCCGTTGTCCGTGTCATAATCGACTTTTGGCTTCCAGCTTCGAGTCTCACAATGTCTATACTGGCAGAAGAGACTCTCAATGTCTCTACTATCTTGAATTCATTCATCAGTCTGTTCCTCGTCTGCGATCAAGTGAGGACGCAATCGCTTTACCATCATTCGCTTTTTGAAGGAGTGATTCGAAATCTTCTTCATAGCCCCAGTCGCGCGGTGGAATAGCAGTACCAGCGTGTAGGGCGGTCATCTATGGTTGTCGCTAGTCAAACGGTAGCCCTGGAGAAACACAGAAACTGAAGCAGACCGAAGCATTCGGTTTTACCCCTATCGCGGTTCAAGTGCTGTTTCTTTCATGCAGACAGGTTGCCCGGTGTGATTACCAGCCACGACAGGAGCTGTTTAGAGATCGAGGCACAATCAACCAGACCAACGGCAGGATTCCCGGCAACGCTGAAATGGGCTCTGTGCTAATTCCGTGGCCATGTGGGGATCAATAGCCACGACACGAGAAACACAGCGACTGAAGCACAGTGGAGAGTCGACTCAAGTGCCTTTCTTCAACCATTGTGAGATAGACCGATTGCTCACTCAGTGACTCCTTGAGTGACATAGTTACAATGTGAACGACATAGGAAGACTTCAGAACAATTCAGGGGATCAATGTCCCTTTCCCCAGCTACCTCAAGACGGTGTCACGCTCACTCGATAGCTCCTGCGATACATACAGGACAGATCCGAGGAGGAGAAGGCCAAGGCTAGCTGACGAGCAAACTTACACGGATCTTCTTGCTCGGACGTAGACCCCGGTGATATGAAGGCGTTACGTGCTGTGTGAGATATCAAGCCAGAGGACATTGCTTAGAGGACCGCGCAGTCAAAGCACTGATGGTCATCGTCCATGTTCAAAAGGGGATGATGTGCACCAGTCTGGCGGCGCCTGTGGTTGCGCAGCGTAGACGCCTCATTCCCACAACGTCCTTGGTATCTACGGACTACAATTCGAAATTGAAGAGCGCGTCATAATCCGCGTTCTGGATCTTCTCACGATGAGGCTGGTATCTCACGATGGCTGTGACCCATGACGACCGTAGACCAACCCTTACAAGACCCCGGCCCAATCGGCCGAGTGGTTTTCGTCTGCAGCTGCCGGCCAGGATGTCAAACAGGTTTAAATGCGCTCCATCTCCATCTCCTGACGGGATGTCCATTACCCACCCTCCAAGGGCGACACCGTTGGGCGGAGGCCAAGTCCGAAGCGGCCTCGCGCATTGGAAAGAGAGCATCGGGCAGCCCGGACAGGGACCGAGCCAGCCCATACACCAATGTTTCTAAGTCCGCGCAGATTCCGTCCAGCGGAATCCGGAAAGCCCCTTTCCCAACCCCCAGCAGCACGGTTTTCCGGCTGACGGGAGCAAATGAGGCATAGAGCCGCTTGGCTGGTACATATTCATACCCCAAAGGGATAGTTCAACGAAATCCAATCTAAGCCATCCCAAAAGTTGGCTGCAAGTGCGCCGGGGCTTTCGGTATGAAAGGGAGTGAGGAGAAGGAAGGAAGGAGGGGGGCGGGTCTTTGGTTGGAGAATGGCCGGGGAGATGACCGAGAGGACGAGATGAGCCGGAAGGGGAGAATGCCGAGCGTTGTGAGCGTACCCGATGCCGAAAAGGGCGGCAGGAGCGGCGGTGTCTGTCCGGTATGCAGAAACAAAACAACCAAACACCGAACAGACCAATGGCTAATTAGTCTAATCCCGTCGGATACGGGAAGCGCAGCAGGATTGTAGCATGTATAGATACATGCAGCGGTTCCTTTGTTCTCCCTCGCCTTTTAGAAGGGGGTGGTAGAACCAGGTTGGCTCGGGCGGTGAGTGGCTTTCTCTCCTCATCACGATCGCGATCTTTGCCAGTCTGAGGCAAACGCAGGCATATCACTAGCCGTTTGTGCAATTGCCGTCAGGGGCGTGGGAGTCTGCGCGTGCGCTTGCAGAACTACCTGATCCTCCGGCCGCCCACGTCCGTGATGGGAAAGCCCACTGACCGGTAAACAGTTTTTCGATGACCGTTGATACACGGAAGTGCCTTATTGGGGGTGTCGGTCCAAAGAACAGACCCGAAGCTAGGCAATGGTGCAAAGTGTAAACCCTTCTTCGAATGTTCGAAGCTTCGGCAATGCTTCGATGGTTGCTTCGATGGCCAGATTTCGGATGCACAGAAACGGAAACACACCGCCATGTCGCATGGACTCTCGCAACAACAGCTCCAAGCGCAAGGTTGCCACGTTCTACCCAGCCCTTCGCACCATCCCGTGGCGTCGGATGATGGTCGTGCGGATGGCGACGGGCAGCGCAACACATGGCAAGCCGCGATGGCAAGGTACTCAGCAATGGCGATGGCATGGTGGTGTGGTGTAGCTGACAACAGGCCAAGGGCTTTCAGAGTGACAATGCGCGGGGTCATGAATCGAGTCGTCTTCGTTTCTCGAACATTGTCTCATTGAAGTGGTGTGGCATTTGCATGAGGTAGCCCTGACCATTTGGCAATGAGCTCGTGGCGACCAACGATGCCTGCGTGAAGAAACGCGCCAGTCAAACATGAACCAGAGCTAACTTGTCGGCGGAGGCTATAACGCTCGTTAGATACCCTCCTTCGTTCTTGTTAGCTCACAAACGAAGGCGGGCAAGAGGCGTACGAGGCGAGGATTCAACGCGTGGCAGCGTTGTAGGGTTCAAGATATGCTTTTGCCTTGACATGAGGCGTGCATTATAGCCACGTGTCGTAGGCAGTGCTATCTGTCAAAAGCCTATATTGAGGCCATCACACGAACCCGAGCCGCCTGTCTCAGATGGTTCCATGCATCAGATTCTGCGAGGGCTGACTCGCAAGCACATAGAACATTCTACCTCGCGTCTTTGCAGGTGTGTGTGCGTGTGTGCGCGCGTCTGTGTTGGGGTGTGTGAGGTGTTGCGCATGAACCAAGTAGAAGTATACGGGCGCATTGCTCAACGTTGTCCAACGATTCTTCGGCAACACATTGCCTCGCAAACAGACCGCGGAGGAGAAAGATGGGCAGCGGTACAATCGCTTGTGTCCATCGTCGTACCGTCGACGACGCTGGCGTTAGTGGAGTCGGGCATCAAGGCAACCTACGTAGCGCTGCAACAAAGCCATCACACCTTGTGATACAGCTAGCACATGGACTTGAGCAATTATTCCAATCGGTATGAAGCCAACCAGGGGTTGTCCTCCCATCGCTCGGTGGTGTTGAGGCGGTCCCTGGTCGCTCGTAAATTGAAATTGCGCTGTGACAGATTGGAGCAAATAAATGGGCGAAGCGACAGAGCCACGAGAAAAGGGGAAGTGTCGTGCCTCGAGGCCTATTCGCAGTTTCGCAATTGAGGTATGACCGTCGCGGTCGTCGTTGACGATGGCCTGTGTCGGACGGCGGTCAGAGGGAGGGACCGCGCTCTGGTCAACCGTCATAGGATCCGTTTGGAGGTGAGGTGGGTGGGGGTTGGATGGCATAGCTTGAGAGGACAACTAGGGGCGATTGGGGGGGGGCCGCATTGGACGTGATGACCGGTGGCAGGCCCTACGGAAGACCCGTCGAAGAAAGGCCCGGTTGACGCTAGGATGGAGAGGGGTTGGGCGAACGATCTGAAGTGAGGTAAAGTGATGGCGGTAGCAAGGTGAGGCTGGCTGTATTGCTACCAGACAGCTAAGGTGCGGTTCCGGGATGACCTGGGACCGCGACGATGCAACAACGGAGTGCTTGGATAATGAAGCTAAAACGGTCCGTGTTAGGTAAAGTTCGTCAAGATAAGGCAGGCAAGGCAGGAACGGCAGGGGGAGGATACGAACGTCTGAATCCTTAGCACGTGTGGCTGGTAGAGTTTGTGTGGGGACTAGGAGTACGGTAGTAGGTTGGTGGCGGCCGGCAAGGGATCCAACGGTCATAGGCTGGGTGAGGCGCTCCGACGAAACGTTCCCGACCGCGCCCACGTCGCTGGCCACGTCCAGGGTCACAAAAAGCAGATCCCGGACACGACCGACTGGAGGCTGCCGTCGATGTTGCTGGTCACGGAGTGCACTTGAAGAGGCAATGAAAGCACGGTGAGCGAGGTAACACTGCGTATGTAATGAGTGTCTCGAGGCCTGGCTACTGCAGCATAGCAGAGACACGATGCAACAACATGCAAGATCCCATTTGGCTTTGGCGAAGAGCTGCGAGATGGTGTAATCGGGACGGGCGCCAAGACCGGTCAACCTCGCCCGGGAAAATGGGGGGAGGGACTAAAGAACGGATGCTTAAGTGCGAGACGGGACGGGAATGGCGGGAGAAGCGCAGCGAGGAGTGACCCGGGTAGGATCAGGTTGAAGAAAAAGCTTCCGTCCCTTGGAGTTGCAGTGGAAGCTAAGCTAGGGGCAATGATGTGAGTTGAGATGAGGCAATGCGAGGGGATGAGGGAACTCTCGGACATGGGACACCCGGGCTGGATCTTGTTGAAGATACGAAGACAGGAAGAGGGCCAGAGAGGGTGGAGAGGACAGACAGCTCAGGGTGCCAATGCAGACTTTGGGGCAGGCAAGTCGGGAAAGGAGGGGAGGACAAGGCAAGGGAAGCGGAGAGAAAGGCAAGCGGGTGGCAGGCATAACCATCGACGGCAATCTGTAAGGCAGGCGGGGCAGAGCGTACTAGTAGCGTGTGTAGTGTACATGTAGCGGATTGCTTTGATATGGATCTCCCTACTACGTGTAGTACCACCGGGACAGGACCGGACAGGCAGCAGGCAGGAAGCAAGATGGAGCAGGCAATGATGAACTGGCTCTCTCCCGGCTCTGTCTGGCTGCACAGCCAGGGAGAGCTGGCTCGGAGCGGAACGTGTGGATTGAGCCACTCTCGCCGCGTTCCACGCGTTCCACTGCTTGATGCTCCTCCTGGGGGAGAGGGATGCACCGTAGAGAGGAGGCAAGCACGGGCAGGCAGAGGTACCTTACCTATCTCCTCCCCCCCGTGATTGGTAGCATTGTTGACCAATGTCCGTTGCACATCGGGACACACGAGGTGCGGTGTCTTGCCTACAGTGGTGGAAGGTGGGAGGAAGGCGGGAGGAAGGCGGGACAGAGAGGGTCGTCTACTCTCCCGAGAACCTCTCGTCTGGAAGAAAGAGAGGAGAAAAACAAAGGAAGCAAGGAGCTTATCGGCTGCTTTCTCCAGCGGGCGCATATCCAGTGTACTAAGTACACCGTCTATCGAGACTCGATTCCACTCCACGATGGGGGATCCTCACGTTTCCTGCAGAGGTACACCTTGCCGAGCAAATGCCACGGCGTCACAATTTGGAGGACGAGCCAAAGAGGTGCTCGCCCACGTGCAGGTGAAATACCTCACTTGGAAGCCGCCGAGAAGATCAAACAGTGCAACGGGACCTGGGACTTGGAAACCGTCGACGGTCGTTGACGTTGGCGCCCCTCCCATCTCTACACGCATGGCATGTATGGCATGTATGACTGCGTCTTCAAATCTAACTCTCCAATCAGAGTCATGGCGCAATCCACTTGTCATGTCATGTCAGTCAATGGAAGACGGGACGCACAGCTAGGCACGTGATTTCTGGTCGGTGTTACTGTCCTGTAGGTAGGTACGACACCGAACGTACAATTGCCTCTTGCTCTGGTGAGGAGATGGGTGATGCTCTTGGATGGCAGATGGGCGGGGCAGTTCACCGGCAAACGTCGACATTCGCTTGGCTGCATGTCGAGACACCCGCAACTGCACTGAAGCCCATTTGCGTTGTGTGAGAAAATCGTACAGCACTCCATATCCCAAATCCTTACCGGTTCCAGCTTCCCGATGTGATGTGTGGTGATGGTCCCCGGTCGCCCTCCCGCAAGGACCGGCCCAAGTGAAGTGTGTGTATACGGACGGAGTAGTGATGGATAGTGCAGTAGGTAGGTAGGCAAGCCCATGGGACCCACTCTTCCATTAGCGTGCTGACACCGGGGCAAGGATCTCTCCGGCTTTCGCCTGGCACCAGCAGCCAGCTCCTTCTCCACTTATCGCCAGTGCATGTACCGATCACAAGTACCTCGCCCGGACAGATACATTCTCTGCTAAAATGACGCCCCAGACCCTTGCGTTGCAGGGGGTCGCCGTCAGCCAAGACCCTGAGGTACGAGATCCCGGCAAGCATGTGGTGATCGCCCGTGCATGGACGTCGGGACAGGGGCACCCCCGTCCCCTTCCTTTTTCGAAGCTCTCCCAGAAAACGGCAGAATGGGGCTAAGTGCTCTTTCGAGCCAAAAAGAAGATAAAAAAAACATGAGGGGCAACTGTAGTCCTGCACCGTGAACCACGACTTTGCAGCATTTGCAGCGTGTGGTCCCCTGTCCGTTTGTTCGCTCGTGTGCCCCTCCACTCCACGCTCTCCCCCCCCCTGTGCCCCTCTCATCCCCGCTTTGGCCATGCGCGTCTGGCGATTGGATTGGACCCCCGAACGCCCGTTTAAAAACAAAAAAGAGCCCATGGACTCTCGCTCTCGACTTGATCCGTGTGACAGACATGAAAAACAGCGAGAAATGGCCCACGACAGGCATCATGGCCTCCTGCCCGCGGATGTCTTGTGCCTTCATTGCTCACCCACACCATCAAACCAAGCGGCATAAATGTACTGTACGTGATCGTCGCCGCATGTTAAGAGTCCTGTTCTAGCATGATGGGCTATCTATCTACTTCATGGTCTAAGCTTTCTCCCCATCTGCCTTACTCTCACCTCACCTCACCTTACCTCACTCATTCAAGGGAAAGGGATGCCCGCCTGCATCGACTTGTTGATGTACCCTGCTCCCTACTTGACCTCTCGCATAGATGGCTTAACCCGAGCTCTCTGTTACCTTCGGATGCAGACCTCCTCACCTTAGCATTGCGTAGCTCGTGGCGATCCTATCTCTCTCCTTGTTTCCCATTCGGAATCCCGAGTTACACGTGTCTCCTGGCCTCCAAAACCTAGCTCAACATGGATCGATGCCGAGTACGGTGATTGTTTGGACGATGACGGGATGTTAACACGCCGAGCCAACGAAATAACAAGACGAGGGAGAGGACTTTGAAGCAACCTAGACTGTTGCCGTCAACCCTTCGTCCTCCACCGCCCAATGCCCGGGCATGGAGTCAAGGTCAGCCAACCAACGTTGTCAGGTCATACACCCATTACAATGTGTCCTCCACGTGCCCCCCCTCAACTTGGGCCGGAGCATGAACTGAAATGAGGCTGCAGCGATTGGTCCACTCTTCATCAGTTCAACAGTGCCACGGTTCCTTTCCGTCGGATAGTGTCTTCCTCCTCTTTGCCAGCGATTGAGGTCTCGGTGCATTCATTCCCCCCTTCAACCAGCGACGTTCATATCATGTGATTGCCACGATCTGACACCCTTTGTCAAACACGCACCAGCCTCAACTTGACAACCTTCCATGATGCTTCTTTTCATCTTCGCAACGTCTTGCCACAAACTCAACCCATCTACTCAGCAGATATAAACCCTATTGTGGGACGACGGGCTCGCCGAGCCTTGAGAGTTCAGGCGAGACAGTCGGCTTTTTTGGCTTCATAGCACGAGAAGGGCAAAATTGATGACTCCTTGCCGGCTCCGATAGGCTGGATGCGTTGTGTCGGGTGATGAGAAGAAGGTGGCGAAACACCAACAACGTGGGCTTGGAGCAACGTTCGCATGGACGATGAACATGGCCTTTTCTGGTGGAGGTGTCAATTAGAGATTGCGGGCTCCCCCCCTAATGCTTGTTCAGACGATTGGCTTGTGGGTTGCTGTCTTTCACCCTCGCCCACTAATGCCCATGTATGTTTTGGTGTTGTCGGCTGGAGCTGCAGCTGCAGCGTTTGTGGATGTGTGGCATATTTTCATCTTGGTTTGTTTGTCTCCATGCAATGACGAACTCGGGCATCCCTATCGAATGCACACGCAAGAGGCTCGTTTCCCGAGGCCTGCTTCCACCCGCCAACCTCTACCTTTTCTTCTTCGGGATTCCCTCCAGGGTATGTATATACGGATATCCCGAACCCATCATGTGCGACTTGACGTCTGACCCCAGCAACAGGGCCCCGGCCCCGGTTCGGCATCGGAGCGGTCGATGGAGAGGGGAAAGCGGATGGAAAGCCAAGGTTCACTGGTGAGGAGGAGCAACGGCGGATGACGGAAGATGGGACGGGCGAGACCAGCAAGGTGCCTGATTTGGCCCGCCTGGTCTCCTCCTCTTTGGCATATCGACCGTATCTTCATTTACCCATGCCCATGCCCATGCCCCCGGTTTATCTCTTTACCGCCGGAAGAGCAACGATGTGCTCCTGGGAAACGGGAAAGCAGGGTTACGCATACGGGGAGAGAGTGTGAGAGTGGGAGAGAAAGAGGAAGAGAGGGCAGGGATGGCTGGGGTTTGCTCGGAGCAATTGAATAGGCGAAAACGAGGTAACAGCGTCGGGTGTCCAGGTCCAAGTTGGCTTGCAGCTGGACCGACCGCAAGACTTGAGAAAGCGTGAGTATGAAGTGCGGTTTTGGTCCCCCCCCCCAACTCCTCGGTCGGTTCTGAACGAGGTGAAGAGTGTGTCAAAGCACGACTTCACAATTCACCCCCAGTCTGTCGCGCCGGTGGGCTGGCTACCAGACAAGCCTGCCCACGCTGCCGCCGGTGTTCGTGGCTGAGGTTCAATTTCGAGGTCGAAGGGAGGTGGGGGGGCAGGTAACGGTGGGAATGCAGAGAGTACGTACCATGCAGCCTAGGGCATCAGGAGAGACGTACCGTAGCGTCCCTTACCGCAAAAGGAACAGACGGCGGGAAACCGCCTCACCTCAAGGAAAATTCCATCGTCGGCGCTAGAACAACTCTCCTGCACATCGGGGCTGCACCAGTGCGTGCTGCAACGCCCAGGAGGCTAGAGTCCCTCCCGCTTGGGTACCTTGGCTGCCCGCGAAACCGCACTTCTTCTTGTCTATTCGGCGGTTTTTGCATGCAGTAGGTTTGAGACACGCTGTTCCCATACGTTCATGACACAGTACACCAACCTACGATGGATGTGGAGGTGAGCGAGCCAACCCCTCAACCTTTCACTTTACATATCCGTGCTTTACTGAGCGGAGCAACGCAATGGAAAGACGGATAAGGTGCACCTTGGTCCATCAAGGGGCGATATACAGTCCGTGCCTCTCCTTGTCGGCTCCATTGAACCAACCCATCCATCCTGGATCACGATCACCGCAGCCTTCCAAGCGTCTGCGGTCTGGTCTGCCCTCTCTCTCCCAACCGGACCGGTCCAGCTCTCGCGCTTCGCACTTCGCCCATAATCAACAGGGCAAGGCGTCTCGAGACGCCCTGGCCTTAGTGTCCAAGGAAACAGAACGCTTTGCCTTACAAGGCCAACAGCATCATGGGAGGGGTTAGGGGAGGGGGGATCTGTCAGTCTGTCACAGATGCCCTGCAAGCGCATGACCACCCTGGTAAACCCAATTCAATTCCAAAAACCTCGCCCAGCCCATTTTTACCGCAAGAGGAAACAGGACGCTTGGCAAGGTAAGGCACGGGTAAGGAGAGTTAACCGGCCGGTAGATTTGCAACTGAACCAAGTGGGCAAGACCCAGAGACCAGGACTCCAGAAGGGACTCATCTTCACCCAAAGTGTGTGTGTGTGTGTGTGGAATACTGATCTCCCAAACCACTGGCAGTTGCTCGGCACTTTCCGGTCCATCGCCCGGCTTCTTACTCTTCGGGGCAGTGAAGTCCGGCGCTTTTACATCATTGCAGAAACGTCGGATGCTGAAAGCCTCCGGTGCAGTGAATGCAGAGTGAGATCCCCGGGGGCCTGTCCACATCCCAGTCCCGGTCCCAGATGCTAGACTCCCAGTCTGTAGAGGGCCAGGACCAGCTCCCAGCTCCCGGCTCCCAGTCCTAGCCAGCGGGGCAACAAGACTCTGGGCTGGGACTCGATTGGATTGGCTGAAATGCTCGCTGCCTCGAAATCCAGAGTCCTCTGCTCTTCCGACCTTGACCCTCAATCTCAATCCTCGACCCGAGCAGCGGACAGCAACAGCAACAACTGCACAGCACTGCACAGTACACTTGCCGACGCAGGCGCAGCAGGCGCAGCCATAACGGCATCATGCCCAGGCATAGATAGACGCATAACCCTGAGCAATGTCCACAACCCAGGTTTTCCCTCCAGGTCGAAAGCCGAACGGGGCTACGCCATCAGCGATAGTGCTAAGGTAGCTCAAAGTAGCTGCTGCTACTCGGCGACATCGAAGCCAAAGGCAGACAGTATGTCGGCAAAAAAAGAGTCCATCCGTGTGAACTTACTAGTTAGCATACATCCTCTCGGCAGGCAGGTTCCAGGCGGAGCATGGTGGGAGGGTTCTGGATCGAAATCAGTGTCAATCTCCAGCAGAGCTCCAAAGGGGAAAGGCTCACCTGAAGCTGTGCAACCTTCACTTCACCCACATCACACATTTCCCTGCGAGCTTCCAGAGTACCTTGCAGTGGTCTCCGTTTTATCCACGGTTCCGGATGCAGAGACTCATCGTCGTCGGGTCGGGTCAGCTTGACCTCTCCCCCGGTTTTCAGCGTTGCATTCGCCCATCTCCTGTTGCGGGACGAAGTGGGCGACGCGCCAGCCCTCCGGCAATATCCTCAACTCTCACCCCATCACGATCAAGGGGCCCTGAATGTGGATTGACCGGTGACGAGGGACCAGGAAACCCAAATAAACCAGCTGTCAGCGGAATGTACCAAACAAGACGGCAGAATGAAACCTTGTCCTTCTGGTAGGGAGACGGGCCATTGGTCCGCCCGCACCAGGCGCCCACTCTTCCCGAGCCCACGGGGCGTCCTGGTGCCGTTTAACTCTGGTATATCGGTGCGTCCCCGGTTCGTACATGGCCAGGCCTGGTAACGTCGGGCCTGTCCCGGCCTTGTCTTCAGCGCCTGCGGACACCGTTTTACCTTGCGACCCAGTCGGCGAGCAACCACAAACTTCGACTGCAAGGCGGCTTGCGGCCGCTGAAGCAGCTTCCAATCGTACATACAGCCATACAGCCACACAGCCCTTCAGTGATCCCATCCCGGCAGACAGAAGTCCGTGCCTGAGGTTGCTTGTGTCGGGCGCACAGCACATGCTTCCAGGCGACCTTAGCTCTCCCGAGCGGACAAAACCCGCAAGCCAAGCCTCGAAGCAGGACAAGGCCCCTTGACAAAGCTGGTACGGTACGTATCCCGGCTGCCCATCACGCCGTCTTGCCGTCTCCCCTGCGACGGGCGACTTGCGACTCCTCCTTGCCGCTGACGGTTCACGCTTTAATCTATCCTTAGCGTGTGCGTGTACATCACTTACGTATTCACAAAAGCATGCCTTGGAACCTGCCAAACTCTAACCGACTCCTCATCAGGTTTTCGATCGTCTGATGCATCCCGTACGGATACCGATGCGCAAACCACGGGTACGCCATCATCATACGTGCGAGAGAGGGTGCGCCGATGTATTCTACGCAGACCCATCGCGCCATGTCTCGACTCTCGCGAAGCGAAGGGGCCGACGGGGGAGTCTTTGAATAGTTCGCGGGATGCGCCCAGCCAGCTAGTGAGGCCCAAGTCAAGTTTCGATGCGAGACCCTCCAAGAAACCAGATCTCGACTTTGCCCAAATGACGCTACTCTCCATTCGTCCCCGTCCGCCGCTCGACGAGAGATCGGCCAAGGCGGCGATGGCCAAACGATCTCTCTAGGGCAGAAGCTGTGGAGAGGTGGATCGCAGCACCGAGGCCATTGCCAGACGCTGCCAGCCAGTCAATCGCACTTCACTTGACTTACTTGTCTTGCCTCTCCGGAGTCCGGACCTCTTGTTCTGCGGACACCATGGGACCCAGACCCCAGAGGCTGAGACGTCCAACGAACTGGTAGTTGGACTCCTCTACAGATGGGTCCCAACCATTGCCTATTGACATGGCCCCTCCTCATTCTTTCTCCGCCTCCGCCTCCGCCTCCATCTCGTTCTCGTTCTGCCACCGCATGGACTCAGACATGCACGCGCATTCGCCGTGACGCATTGGTAGCTGAACGACATCGAGTGGCACCTTCGCGGCTCGTGGCCACAGAGTACAATTCCAAAGGGGTCGACGATGGAGCCTGACCAAAGGGAAGGGCAGCACGCCAGTCCAGGAATGGCGGTCAACTCGTCGTCGTTACGACCTTGAATTGATTGATTGCCCAAAAGGCTCCGCAGCATCTCAACTCCGCTGGGACAATCCACCTTTTTGCAAGTTACAATGGAGGCAGCAAATGGGGGGAGGGGCACTGGAGCACGCCCAGATATGGAGGGCCCAGGATGTGGTGCGATAGAGGCTTAACTCGTCAAAGTGGAGGAGGTGCCATATATTTTTTATTTTGTGCACCTGTACCCACTCAACGTCACGGCACATCCCATGTCATTCCTCTCCTCAGCATTCGAGTCCAAAACACGCTCACCTCACACTTTCAGTCTTTCTGCTCCAATTCCCACTATACAAGGGCGGAACACGTCAAGGGGTAGAGGGAGGGGGAGATGGGGCGTCAGTGGGATGACCCATATTCAGATCGGCGTCGACGAGGCACTCCTGGGTCAATACATACCACCTTTCTCCGGGTGTTTGTGTGTGCGCGCGCGCGCGACCGTGTGCGTAGCACCTGACCACTAACCTCTCTCTGTGTCTCTTCATTCTGACAAGGTCACGTGTTTGCTCTCGAATTAGAATAAGAATGCTGCTAGTGTAGCAGACAACAACCGGCGACGAACAGCCCGACGCCAATTCCCTAGTCCTCATGTAGTTAGCTTCCTAGTGTTGTACTAAGCAGGAAAAGTTTCTGTCGCCTACCCATCGGCTATCCCATCGCTTAAGGTAGCAGCAGCAGCGAGCATTGCGCCTAAAAGACCCATTCCCGAGACGAATGAGAGAAAAGGTCATTGGGAGTGAGGCTCTGGGCCTTCTCTTGGTCATTTTTGATACGGGGACCGCGACCAGGGAACAGGGGACGTCTGTACAATTTGGGAAATCGGAGGGTTGATTGCAGCAATTGACTGATTGATTAGCTGACAAGGGATCACACAATTTCTCCCTCTCTCTTGTCTCCCTCTGACCCTCTCTCTCTCTCTCCTCTCCCCTCTCCCTCCCTCTCTCTCTCCCTCTCCATTCTTTTCGTCACCCCACAGCGTTTACGTGGGACGACAGCTGCTCTCTTCATACCCCGGTCCCCATTTTCTTGTCCCATTTGGACGGGAACGGGAAGGGCAAGGGGGTCCAAGCAACGTCGGCGGTGACGGCGGGCGGGTGATAGACACTGCGGCCTGCTGTTCCCGGTTATTTGATACGGCGCGACGATTTGAGCCTTGGCCTTTGCCTTTTGCCTTTGCCTTTTGCCTTGCCCTGGGCGTTGCTATCGTGTTGCCTGCCGAGTGGATACACCTGATTTCTTTTCACATTATATCTGGATACTGAATAAGGGGAGATTATGATGGGGAAATTAGAGGCAGAAAATGAGGCAAGCAAATTGATGAATTACGAGGAGCGCCGCAGAGACTGAGAAAGGCAGCGAGGAAGAGAGAGAGAGAGGTATGGCGGACGTTTACGCGGTATGTGCGTCTACCAAGCGGCAAGGGCGCCTCCCCTTGTCTCGGCCCCATGTCTCTCCATTCTCTCTCTCTCTCTCTCTCTCTGTGCGTGTGTCTCTCTCTGTCTGTCTCTCTCCTTCTCTCTCGTGCGCCTTCCGTTTCTCACCTCGCTCTCGCACTCCGTTTCTGGCGGATCTTGTATCTCCTTCCTTTTTTTTTGGTTTTTTTTTTGGTGGTGTGGTCTTGCTTTTTTGTCTTGTCTGATGGGCGATGATATCCGGTCACTTTTCCCTCACCTTCCCTTGTCTTGCCGTCCGGTCTAGCTTTTTAATTATTTTTATTTTTTTAACAACCAGCCAAGCCTGTCCTAGACCCCTGCTTCGTTGTTGTGTTGTGTTCGGTCCGGCTCGGCTAAGCTGCAATTGAAGTGCTTAGGAAATGTGTGTGTGGGAGTGTGGGAGTGTCTGTGTCTCCCTCTCTCTCTCTTTCTCTCTCTCTCTCTTCCTCTCTCCTCTCTCCTCTCTAGGGGTGGGGGAGGGGGTGAAGTTGTCCCATCTTCTAGACGACGTGTGGGCAGAAGGAAATGGTCAACTCGGCTTCCGTGATTGGATCACCCCCGTCTCTTCCCTGGTCGGGCCAGACCCAGAAAAGACACTTCCCGTAGTTTTCTCATCGCAAGTCTCCTCCTGGCTCCTTTCTCTCTTTTCTCGTCTGCTGTCCTGGATCTTGAATCTTGCATATTGAAGTCTGACAGGGAACTCGGCTCACGCGCTACCCTCGCTGGTCAGTCTCCTCAAAATCGTCATGTCGCGTGAAAGAAACTCGAGGAGTGCAGCTTGTGCCTACTTGCGTAATGGAGGGTGTTGGGGTGGGTGTTTGTCTGAGGTTTTTTAGAACCCATCAACACCCAGCAACAGGGGAGGGGGAAAAAACATAGAGTTTACAACAGTCGTGCCGTCTCTTCCAAAGTTGTCTTAGTATGCTTGGTATGCTTGGTATGGGAACCTCGACTGTTGCGTCTGTCAGTCAGCCTGTCTCTTGAAAGTGAGAGGCGCGACTCGACACAACTGATCGGCGGTCCCTATGCTGTCATAGTCCGTCCTCACCCAGAGTCCCTCAGTCTCACGTCTCACCCTCCATCTCGCCCTCTCATACAACTCAAGTCGACTGAACGAAACCCATAAGTTAACTTTTTGTTTTGCGCATAACGTATCAACCAAGATTCTGTTCGGTAATCACGATTCAACGGGAAAAGCTTGTTCTTGAAATGTTCGTCAATTTTTTTGGTTTCTGCGTGCCTGGATAGGACTCTCCCTTTGCCGGCTACGTAACTATGGTTAAACATCAAAAGTCCATATTCACATTCTTTTAATCCAATCCCAGAATGTGTTGTGTGTATCATCCCTCCTCTCCCCAAAAGAGTCTAAAACCACCCAAAAGGTTTGGTGTGCCCAGAAATGACGAAGAGTAAAAAGTAATATAAAAAAAAAACCGACCTCCCAAATTCCTATACAGCGCCTCTCTTTCTCCAGGTTTCCCCGCAAATCGAACGTAAAAACAAGAAACAATCGTGGTTGAGTTTTTAGTGCAAGAATCCACCAACCTGATTCCCATGCACCAGTGTATGTTGGTTAAAAAAGAGAAGAAAAAAGAAAGAAAAGTCGTGGAAAAGAAAAGGACCCATCCAACGTGCTCCCCCGACCGCCTGTGAAATGCCTCGACGATGAACCAACCCGTTTTGTTTTTTATCTACTACAAATACCATCCAAGCAAAGCGTGCGATTGTGTTTGGTGAATTTTCCCAAAAAGGTCCCATCCCATTCCAGCTAGAATGAAACTCCATTTCGCAACAAGGGGGGAATGTAAGAATGAAAAGAGCCAAGAAACGAAACGGCAGGTTCGGGGGCTTGAGGGATATGAACAAGTGAGAGCGCAAGTGCCCTCAAGATCCTTCGACGGCAACACAGCCACGAAGTTCGGGGTAGCGTCGAACAAAGTTCTCGTTGAGGCGCCAGTTTTCGACACGCATTGCATGGGCCGTAAACGTGTCGCTCAGCCACATCTCTCCGGATTGCGGGTCGACTACAAGGGCGTCAATGGGTCGGCACGGCCAATTGATGAGTCTCAGACTGGCCGAGTAGACAGACTGAAACTCTTCGTTGGCGTACACCTCCTGCCGCTCGATAAGTGCAGTGCGCAGAGGAGCCCAGAGTACGAGGTCGATCCATTGGGGATGCGGGATGCTGGTTTGGCAAGGCTTTGGCGTGAGTTCCGGCATGATGGCCGCATACGCCTCACGCGTTGGGTGTACCAGCCAGGCGATGGCTCTTTGGATGACGGCAAAGACTGCGAGACGCTCAATGACATTTGTTACGCCCGCCTTGTTGACGAGAGCAGTGATTAGCTCGGCGATGGGGTGGTTGACACCCGGCCCCATGACTGTTGTGGAGGCGGCTCGGTCAAGGTCTGCTAACTGGCACCGTGGGGGTTGTGTTGTGGGCGAGGCCGGGTGGTACTCGAGAAAGTTCTTCACATTGACCCTTGCAGGTCGTAGGAGCGTGTCGAGGGATTTCAGTTGGGCCAGTCGGCGGCAGTCCTGAACAAAGCCGACTATGAGCTGGTCGATTCGACATGTAGGGGGAACAATGAGTGTCGGAATCTCCCAGAGGGTGGTGCCGGGCTGGCGGATCAGTGAGCCGACGGTTGTTGATAGTACACTGGAGTTGGGTACGAATTCCACGACTGCTGGTGATGAAGATACGACTGATGATGATGAGACATGGGCACCTGTTGATGGTGACCCATTGAGTGGTTGTGAGGATATCCAGCGTCTAGGAACTGAGTGGTTAGCGTCTCAGAATTGCGTTGCAACCCAACCACGGCATGCAGGGGAGACCACCCACCATAGTCGACATCGTCATAATCCATCTTGGCCGGGATGCTTCGGGCGTCCATCATCGGCGCGGGGACGCTCGTGGGGATGTAGCCAGCACCGTACTCGTCCGTGTTGGCAGAAGATGAGGGACTGGAGACGGTAGAGGGCACGGAAACGGGGATGCCTGGACCCCATGACTCTGACGCATCCGGCATGGGCACGTACGAGGGACCGAGTTCTTGCATCACGTTATAGTCGCCGTTGGAAGGGAACGGCGAAGATCGAGGGCTTGGGACGGCCCCGCTGATAGAGCTGAGGTTGTCGTCGTATACTGGAGCCGAGTCAGCACGAACAAGAGGCAACCACGCAGAAGACGAGGCGACTGAGGAGGCAGCCGTACCTGAGTTTGGGTAGGACTGCCCATTGGGAACGCCCATGCTCTCGCGGAGCTTGAACAGTTCCTCTTCAAGGGCCTTGTTCTTGCGCAAAAGCTCCTGGACGGTCTGACTCTGGTCGCGGCCGCGTTCGCTCTTGAGCTCCTCGAGCTCTCGCTCGAGTCTCTCGATGTGCTCCTTTGTCCTGGCTCTGATGGCCCGCTGAGCTTCTCTGTCATTGGCACGCTTACGCGCCAGCTGGGAGGGCGTCAAGGTTGAGACGCTTCTGGTGCCTATTGGAGAGAGGCGGCCAAGTCAACATACTGTCCGCACATGGAGCAACGAGGGGGATGGTAGTGTTGTGGAGTGGAGGAGGGCTGAGGAGGGAACGTTCAAGGCGGCGACGACAGAGGCGTGCTACGACATGCGCCGTCGCCGTCGACGTCCCTGGAGAAGTGAAGTTGATCATGCGTACCCTTGCGCTTGGTGGGCTTCGTAGGCTCTGCGGAAGCTGATCGCGTCATGTTGTCGGCGGCGTACTTCTCGTGTTGTGCAACAACGGTAGTGGTGACAGGTCTTGTTCGAGTGTTGGCAACGGCAGTATGGGCCATACTCTGGAGAAGAAGACTGGAGGAGAGTGAAGAGAATATATTCGGCGACGAGTTGTAGTTGTTGTTTGTTCGTGTTACAAAGGCAGGGATCGAATGAAGAGGATTAACTGGCAGCGCATCTGGAGTTATAAGATCTATTGACGACAAGAGCAGACGCAAGAACAGGGCCCCCAATGCCGGCGGCAAAGTAGTTTCAGGGCAGCTGGGAGCGATGGGGTACCAGTACGATGGTACGTACACCTCGAGGGGGACATGGGTCTAGGGGAATGAGTGTAGACTAGGACGAAAAGAAGGGCCAGTGACTTTCGCAAAGTGAGGATGAAGAGCCAGGAGGAGTTTGGAGGTGGTGGTGAGGGTCCAACAAGGCCAAAGGAGTACGTACTGGACTGGTCCAAGGGGACTTGCACATAAGGTAGGGAAGTCTGGAGCAGGGGTTCGAGGGATGGCTGCATCCGGGCTAGTGTGGTGGGAAGCAGCCCAGTCGTGAGGGTAAGGACGTGGACCGCAGGACCTGCGGTAGATACGGTAGTACGGTGTTTTGGTACGGACCGGAGGTGGTGTAGGGTAGCAAGGGGGTGTGAAAACCAGGGGGGTGGCAGGTGTACAGCAGGTACATCCCGTGTTCGAGTACTTTTGGCTGGGAGAAGGGTCAAGTATCGGTGAAGAGACGGAGAAAGAGAGAGAGACGTAACTTGGCACATGACAGTTGATGTTAGGCGCAGACATGGCGTAAATTGCTAACCCACTTTGAGAACAACTTACAGATCTCTCAAGGATGCGCTGGGGTTCGATGGGTTTGGGCAGGGGTCTGTACTGGACAGAACAGGATAGACGGCGCAAGGAACATGGGAGAATGAGGACAAGGCAGGGGGGCGTGGAAGGCCAAGATACGTAACCAGAAGATGGCAGTTGAGTACGTACCTGATCATGGATGGCAGGCAATGTACCTCACCATGGTCAGCTACCATCAGGCTCGACGGGGGTGAGGGTGCGAGGTGGACTGTTGTGGGGGTAGGGGTGCGATGGCGAGCAAGGTGGGGGGGGGCGTGTTTGATCTTTCACATGAGGTGCGTTTAGGAGATGGGTAAGACGTATGAGACGCCTTACCTTAGGTAATGGGATGGGCACCACACGCACGTTTGCTCCAAGTTACGGTGCGTTGGATGCGTCACCTTTTTCTGCGCTACAGGTCCTGCCCAATGGTAAGGTGCTGCTGCAAGTTGTAGTATATCCGTGGAGTCAACTCGGGCGAAGGGCCACATGTGAGCCTGAGGCCTGCTACCGCTGCTCCTCGCAAATTGTTCAATGTTGCGTCTTGTGTCTTGTATGTTTGCGCTGCGTCGCGCATAAGGTGATGGGGAGACGCGCTCACACGTCTAGTAGCAGCCAAGGTGGGTGAATGACCGTCCCCATCCCCGTCTCCGTGGCCTTGTTCTGGTTCGAGTTCGATTTGAACGACGGGTTCCCAGTGGGGGGTTGCTCATCCGCAAGGAAAGGCTAATGGTCAAGTCATAGTACAGGCATAGATTTGGGAGAAGGTGTGCTGGCCACGGTGACGGAACGGAAGGCAACTGGGTCAATGGCAAGGCGAAGGAGAAACACAGGGCAGGGCAAGGCAAGCTAAGGTTCCTGCAATGGAAAAGGTACCCAGGTGCCTTGTCGGCTCCGTTGAAGAAGGCACCGCCAAATCATAGCTCGACTCCTCATCCCGCACTGGATCGTGGCTCCTTGTTGGCCTGGCCTCTCACTGCCCTCCCATGCCCTGCCCGCTTTATCCATGAGAGCGTGTGAGGTGGTAAAAACGTAAAAAAGACACAGCAGCCCGTGCCGTTTGGGTTCACACATTGTGTCGGCCTCTGATGGCTTCGAAACCGGGAGAAGGGACTGATGAGAGAGTGTGGCCTACACGTTCACTGCAAAGCAACAAGCATCAACAAGCAGCAGCAGCAATAGCGTCGGTCCGGTCTTTGCTCGGAATAGCCATACCCATGGCATGGCCTGTGTGTTCCTTGGGACGCCCAGGCCAAACGGCAACGTAAGGTAAGACCAGGAAGACAGGGTAATCTCCATTGCCCATCTCTCTTGACATCCGTAATGCGCCGACGAGGAGCGGGAAAAGACTTGTCCAGGCTAGGGTGGTGTGTGTTGTGTTGGTGGTTAATTTGGGTCTGGCCTGTCGACAACACCGTGCCGCAAGCCCGAGCCATGCCCTGCCGTACGGCAAAGCCTTGTCAGGCAGGGCAAAGATCCATGAGCATCAACTCTGTTCGAGGCTCAGCACTTCTGCACCGTTTGCTGCATGCCCAGGAGGTTTCGGCCACACTCCGATGACCGGGGTAGGATCGAATATGACGAAATGAGCCTTTGGCTGTCAATCAACCCTTGCGGGGTCTGAAGAAGACGAAGGAGGAAGAACAGAGCAGCGCCGGACGCCACGAACGGTCAGTATTTTGCAGGCGTGTGGCCGTGGTCGGGTAGTGCGCGCCCAGGGATGTTGGGGTCATCGCAGATACGGTCCATGTGCGGGTGTGAGTGGTGGTAGGTCAGTGAGGAGAGAGGGAGGGAGATGAGTTTGGGATGTCCGAGTAGATGCTGGCGCACATGCTCTCCCCCCCTCTCTTCTCTCTCTCTCTCTCTCTCTCTCTCTCTCTCACACACACACACACACACACACACACACACATAAAATAGATGAGTAGAGGCAGATCGAGTTCCGTTATGAGGTGAGTTTCGAGGTGAAGTGAGGTGAAGTGAGGACCGTGTGGTCAGTCGGGGCCCTGGAGCAAACCGTGGGAAAATAAAATGGGTGGAGAAAAGAAATACAAGAGAAGGCGTACCCCCCTTGCGAGAAATAAACTTTGAGCTAAATCCTAATGCGGATTAGATCCGTGGGCGCCGATACGCGGCCCAGCAGGAGCAGCAGTAGCAAGCAAAGGTGAGGAGGGGAAAGGGAAGGGGAGGAGGGGGGAGGAAAGTGGGCCTGTATCAACCAGGAAGCAACGATCAGAAAGAAGTGGGGAAAAAGAATGGAAAGAAGAAAAAAGGGTTAAGGCAGGCTTCGTGGGATTTGCTCCAGTGTCCCAGCTACCAAGTGCCTCCCACTCTTTTTACCCACAGACGGTACGTACCTGACTGCCGTGAACCATCATCTTAGCACCATGCAAAATGCACGGAAACTTGCTCCCACATTTGCTGCTCCGGCCACGGCGGCCAGCCCGACCGCTACCTTTTCTCTCCACCACGCCCAGCCGTAACACGCTTGTCCGTATCTAGAGGGACGAAGTCTAATATGGTTGGATGGCTGGAAAGGGGTGTGGTGTGCGAACAGTACGTAGGCGGTGCGCGACGGCCTCTTCCTTTGCACTTGATACTGAACCCAAGGTTGGAGGTACATATGTAGGACCCTCTCGACTGGTCCGACTTGCAACTCGAAATGAGGAGAAGCAGCAAATTCAATCGGCGGTTTTGGCGCCATGTGGTGTAAGCATCCAGAGTGACGCCCGTCGCGGCCGGCTCTTCTTCGCAAGGACAAGAAGAGTGGGAGCGAGTGGTGCGATGGAACAATGCCAGTTTGCAAGACCATGTGAACCGTTTGCCAAATGGAGGATCCCGGGTCGGAAAACCCTACCTAATCTTTCCTAGTCCAACAATCACCTCCACTGAGTTGGCAGACGAGGTTGGTAACAAGGCATGCCGACTGCTAGTGTGCTTCATCGTCTCCTGTTCTGAGGCCTTCTAGCACGTAGAGGAAGATTGTGACCTGGAGGCGGCGGCGGTTTCATTGGCATGTTCGGCCTGACGATGAGCCCTTCTAGCTGGCCGACCAGAAACACGGCAAGAAACATTGCGTACTAGTCTCTGTGTGGTGCCCCAGCGCCCATGCCGGAGCCACTGCCAGGGACTACTTGGCTCATCCGCTCACTTGTCTGACTGCCTAAACTCCTCGGGTAGCCACGCCTCGATGACAATTCATCAACGCTCGAGACCGTCTCTGCAGCTAGAACGCAAAAGTATCGGACCCAAACCGCGCGTGGCCTAGACTTCCCGACGGCTTGGCCGCCTCGTCAGCGAAGGCTCCAATGCTTCGCTCCATCGATGCGTTGAAAAGGACAAGATAGTAACTAGGAGGGGGGGACAGAAACTAAAGACCACAGGGGAACGGCATCCTCGGAATCCGTTGGCCGTCGGTACGCAAGGCTTGTTACAAATTTGCGGAATTTGCGACATCGCTTGCAATGGCCGGCATGGAAACGGCCGTGATATGCGCTGCTTGTGCGACCAATGGCATACCTGTCGTTCCAATAATCGGAGTTGGTTCCGGTTCTCCAATCCCATAGGAAGCCGCAACTGAACTGCCATTGTTAATCTTTTCCCTTCGGTTTCTTCTTTTCTCGATCGTCGGAATGCAGGGTTGTTGACGGGTTATGAATATCACCTTGGTGCCTCTCTTGCTACTTGCTGTCACGGTCAGGAGAACCAGCGGGACAGGAGAAACCAAAGTCGGGGCTTTGCGTATTGTTCTCTCTGCTGCGGGATGAGATTCGACACCCTGTCTCACTTCCAGCTTCACGACACATACACACACGCGCGCGCGCGCACACACACACCCCCTCTCTGACCGAGCCAACTCTGGTTCAGTGCGGTCGGCGGTCGGCGGCTCGCAAAAACAATCGCTCGAAGTGTGGTTGGTAGATCTCCTCCGTGATATAGGTACGCACGATTGCAACCAGATGAAGGTCTCCCTGGCCTGGTAGCGATCGCAGGATCGCAGCTGTCAAACCCGCATGTGCTGTGCTGCCTCCATCCGTTCTTACACTTTTTCTTCTTTTCTTTTTCCGTCTTTTGATTTCTCCAAGGATCCGGCGCGTTGCGAAGCTTGCACAGGTGCTGGAATGCATTGCGCCGGCATTTCTCTGACAATATGGCGAGCTTCTCGAGAACCCATAGCGCTTCTATGGGTTCTGCAATGCATCGGATGCTCGCATTCACCCTGCTATCGTGTTATGGAAGCGGGTTGGTTCACGTCCGAAGCAGGAAGTTTGTCCATGACGCATATTGCCACTGAGACAGCCTGCCATCGCAGCATACTGCCATTGCGTCGAGGAGGCGAGGAAAAAAAAGCATTTCGTCGAGTTGAATGTGGTTCACACAGTTTCCAGACTGGCGGGATTGTGGCGTCCGGAGGCTCCCTCCTTCAATGTCTCTCTGTTGATGCGTCTGAGTGGCCGCCCTCGCCAATTGAGGTCTCATTTAGTTGTCAGTACGTGTGGCTCCCAACCTGTCAGCGTCATCCTCGCCCAATGGCGGGGGAAACGTTCCGATCAGTCGCCCTCCCTCTTGATTTTTTCCTTCTCCCGTCCTCTCCCTGCCAATGCCGTTTGCTTCTCATCCTTCCACCGCCTGATCATCGTGAATTCCAGTGGTTTGGTCGTACAAGGCGCCGTCCCGATAGCACGAGACTGCACGCATGCAATTTCAGGGGTCGTTACTTGGTTCGTGGTATGTCATCGGCGTTCGATTCTGGTTGACGAGGGGTTCGGACACGGCGAAAGGCGTCGAGGACATCGACAAAGAGGGCATCCGGAATCAGCGATTTTATGAGTTATTTCGGGGTGGGCTTAGCACCATCGACCCGGCATATATGAACCCCTGATGAATGCCGTCTCATCGGAGCAATGTCCTGTTCGGATTTCTGTTTTGTCAGTTCTGACTCAGAGAGCCGGACATTGTCTGTTTCGTTTCCTCCCATGCCTCCCCTCATGGGGGGATACGGCAAGACGATTGAGGCCCCATTAGAGAGGAAGGGCCGGCAGCAGGGCCCCGTTGTGCAGGCCGGCGCAGTGCCAGGCCTGGCACAGGCCTGTGCTGGAACAATCCATCCTCGACCTCAAGGGGGACCAGCTGGTAAGGTCAGGGTAAGGCGGGCCAGCTGAGGGGAAAGAGGGGAGCGGTCTGGCAGTTGGATGGAAAAGGGTGGAATGCCCTCTGGCCTCTCCAGGACATGGCACACCAGTAGGTACCTGACCTGCTGAGGTACTTTGTACCACCTGCTCGAGTAGAAGCTAGTTGCGCCTCGTCGAGACTACATCCAGGCGATGGACACGCTAGCGACGACCGCTTTTCATTACGAACCAACCAATCAATGATCGTTTCGACCAGAGCGGATCTCGCTCCGTATGAGAGCCAGGGCCTGTATCTTGGCATATCCGGGCCTGTGGTCTGAGTGTGGTGTCGGCCGTGGGAGAACCCTCAGTGACCCCCTAGATAGACGTGAATCCTTCAGAGCCTAGGAACGGTGGGCGGTCATTCCGGACGAGCTCCGTCGTGAAGCTCTTGTTCATCATTGCGCGTGTCTGTAACCTTGTATGTCTGTGACAACCGACCTTCGAAAACTTTTGTTTCGGCGGTCCTCCTACTGTGATATGTAATGCAGCGCAAACGAACTTTTATTTGTTGATGGAAAAAGGAAAAGAAAAGAAAAAGTCAGGGTATCTTATCGTCCCGAACCCAAAAGAATTGGATTGGTGGAGTCAATCGGTCCGCCCGGAACCGTTGTAAGTCAAGGTACGTAGAATCATCGCTCTGCCGTACACTTCAAGATATTTCAGGGCTCTCTTCTTTGACAGCCTCCACTAGTTCCTCCAGCCCACCGACCTCTGTCGGTCCGTCAATGCCATCGGGGGGAAGGGCCCATCCGGGCATCGGGCTGGTGTAGCCCCATGCGCCTCCGGCGTCTTCGTATCGAAGGCTGTGAAGCCAAAGTGACAGCTCATGTTCGCCGGGATCTGTGTAGAGCGGCGTATCGCAAACATCGCAGTTTTCACCTGACAGCTTCTCGGCCCGTCTCTTTGCGTACAAGTCCACCATCTCGTCGTGATATGCTACCGCGTCAGCAATGTCCTGCTTGCCCATCCGTTCCAGGCGCGACATGATGTCTTCGTCCGTGTTTTCAACTGCATCAGAGTCGTTGCATCCCAAATTGATGCCCCAGACTCGCTGGTTGGCATACAGAGGGTCATTCTGAATTGGGTGCCCAACAAATTGCAGGTGCACGCGAATCTGATGCGTTCTGCCCGTCAAAGGCAAGCAGCGAACAATGGAGTAACCTTCCTTCTTGATCCAAGGCCGACGTTCCTCTTCCGCAAGTTGTTCAGCGGTTTTCGGTTGATCCAGTTCCGAGTCATTCCGTCTCTCCGGCGGATAGTAGGCCAAACGTTTGAAGACGGTACGGGCTGATTTTCCATTGGCGCGGACTCTGTTGAGTCCTAGTCTTGGGGATATCTGCAGGATAGGTTGGTCGCAGACGACTTCGCCATCAGGAAACTTTCCAGCGACGCGAGCCAGGTATTCCTTGCGTACCGTGTGAGCTCTGATTTGGGCAGTGAGCTTTACGGCGGCCTGCGGCGTCTTGCCGATGAAAAGGATGCCGCTTGTAAGGCGGTCCAGGCGATGGCACGGGTACGGCAGGAAGTGCTCGCCCCTTTCAGCTTTCATGATTTCGATAAGTGAATTATACTTGTATCTGCCGGCAGGATGCACAGGCACACCAGATGGCTTGTTCACGACAATCATCTCATCGTCTTCGTGGATGATACGAATAGGCTCCCCAGTGACAGGGGGCTCATGGCGATGGATGGTGTGGTTCACCAAGTCCCCGTTCTTGACAATATGGTCCGGGCCGACGATCTTCCCGTTAACGACAATGGCTCCGGTTTCCATAGCATGCCGATAGTACTCAAGGGTACGGTCCCGGAACTCGTCCTCAAAAATTTCGATTAGTTTTCGGCCGCGCCATCGTTCCTTAGCCCAAGTGTGGTAGGTAAAGTGGTAGGGAGCGACTCTACGCAGGCCGTCCTCGAAATAGTAAGGGCGTGGCCACATGTCGCCGGTGGGAGTCGTCAGCACGTCAGGCAGCTTCTCGGAAGCCTCAGACGATTGAATATCCGACGACTTGGCCGCAGCAACACAGGCAGCAGTTGGCGTCGGAGCCGGAGCTGAAACCGACGCTGTTTTTTCAGAAGCCATGGCAGACGTGAGAGATTCCAGTCGGAGTGGTAGTCGTGCCAGAGGCGTGACTGCGCGCCTGAGGGTAGCCAGGGTTGATGCACAAGTCGAGAGAGGAAAGACCGGGTGTGGAGGCGCAGAGGGGGTAGATGGTTGAATTGAAGGAAGCTTTGGCTAGCGGTAGAACTGCCGTGTTTTGATAGGTCGCTTGCTGGATGTCCCTTCAGCCCTGGGAACCCAAAAGTTGTCAGGATTCGCGAGATTGGTAAATGATCTTGAAAAGAGTCACAAAATTGATGGCGGTCAGACCTGGCAGAACTTTGCTGAGGTTGTTGTGGTTTGGCTAAGCGCAAGCTCAAGCAGGGTGGGTCGGCAACAGTGTGATTGGCTTTTACTGGAGTTCACCTGTCTACTGTGTAGACTACCTCCTCTCGTGATTACATAAGTTGAGCAACAGAGCTCTCTCGACACTCAATTGGCCGTTGTCTTGCGTAAGGTAGGTACATACTATGGTAGTACTGACTGATCCGGCATAAGCCCGATTATGTCTACCGACGCAACCAACCCATTCAGCGTCGGTAGCAACACGTCTCTCTGTGCCTCGGTTTAGGTGTGAGATTTACGTTGGTCAACCCAGTTTCTCAGCCGATTTCTCCGCACATCTTAGTGCCGAAGCTATGAGAGCTTCCTTTGCTAGAGGCCTCGCTTCAAAGGTTTAAAGGAACGCGTTAAGCCGTAATTCAAACGAGTACTGCGGGCTACTGCGACGCACCCTATTGCTGTTGTTGCATACTCGCACATCTCTCGCTGTTTGCCGTCCTGGACCAGTACATCGTCGGCTGCGACTGCGACAAGCTCCCCGGGCACCCGACCCTCGTTTTTGTTCGTTTATCACATCAGGACGCCGTCATGACGAGCTACGCAGAGCTAAAGAAGCGTCGAAGGGAGGACTATCGCTACATACTGGACTACCGGACGCGATGGTGAGTCTCTCCCCCCCCAAAGTGGCCTTCGCGGCTTGCTACCATGACCGGTGTCTCTCGATATCATTTGCCTTTCCCCTCTACCGACCTCGAAATGGATGGACCAAGCTTGTTTCTTTGCACAGGGGGATTGAATTAGCCGCCACTGCAACCGGACGATCCTATCTTGTCCTCCGCCTAACCTCTGCCCATCCATAAATGCATCCCACGCCCTCAGCTCGCCGCTGTTGGCCAGGGGTGTGGGTGGGCGTGTTCCAATGTGTGCCCGTCATCTTCCCATCATCATATTTCACTTTTCTACAGTCCCATTCGCATTCCTCTCATTGGGTTTGCTGCTGGAAAAGTCGTTAACAAGGTTTCCTAGGGCCGACAATGATATGTACCAGCACATGAACAACAGCATCTACAACTTTTTGTATGCTTTCTCTTAGTCCAGCTAATGTGCGTGCGCTGCGTCTGACTAAAGGTCTTCTGCAGATACGATTCGGTCGTCAATACCTACCTGATCGAGCATTGCAATCTATCACCCGCGAGGTCTGAGCAGCACGGCGTTGTGGTACACTCGCACAGCGACTACTTTGCTTCCATCTCCTTCCCCGCAGTTGCCGAGCTGGCGCTCCGAGTAAACAAGTTGGGCAAGTCCAGTGTGACATACGAGATTGCTCTGTTCGAGAAAGGAGTTGGCCAGGTGAGAGCAGTCGGGGAGTTTGTCCAAGTCTTTGTCGAGAGATCTACCGGTCGCCCAACCGCATCTGGCATGACTGACGAAATGCGGAGGGGGCTGGAGCGAATTCAGGTGGCGGAGGCCAGGGAAAACAAGCTCTGAAATTGAACTCTATCACCCACCCACAGGGCAGATTGGAGCTTATCTCTTGGTTATCAATGTCTCACTGCTGCAACTGCAGCTTCTGGATCGCACCGTCCTGTTCACCACTCTTGAAGATCTTCTCAAGGAACTCTAAGTCGGCCAAAGCCTCCTCAGGAGACTGCAAGGGGTTCGGCCTCCCTGCCACCAAACCTTCCGCCCATGCCTTGACCTCCTCCTTGACACCACTCGTCTGCTCGAACTGGATTGTCCGTGATTCGCCGCCAAAGGGCTTGACAGTCAGGTCATGGCCCGACAAGGTGACACTGCCTTTCTCGCCCGCCACCTGGAAGTCGAAAGCGCTCAAGGACGAGCCGACGCTGACGGCGAAGGAGCCGGTGGCACCCGACCTGGTCTTGACGACAGCATTGATGGTGTCGATGGGGGGCAGGTGTTCCTGGGTCAGGTCCGAGAATGCCGCAACCGACTCCGGCGCCGCCTCCCTGCCAAGCAGCAGCCGGAGCGCGGCAGCAAAGTGGACGCCACCGTCGAGGAGGAACCCACCCTGGTAGTCTGGCTTTTTGCGCCATGCCGTCTCGATGTACTTGCCGCCCAGCTGCACGAAGAAGAAAACCCTCACGTTGAAGCCAGTGATTTTGCCTAGGTTCTGCACTTCATCCCGTGCCGTAGTATAGCGGGGCTGGAAACGGTAGTTCTCGGCGACAGCGAAGGTAACGCCCTTTTCAGCAGAGACTTTGTTGTAGTAGTCGATCAGCTTCTGAGCTCGAGCGACGTCGGCGGCGATGGGCTTCTCGGCCAGGACGTGCTTGCCGGCGACGAGTGCTTGCTCAATGTATTCGGGTTGGTTGACAATGGGCAGAGCCAGGATGAGGGCCTGGATGTCGTCGCGGACAAGGAGGTCCTTGAATGACTTGCCGTCGCCCGAGTCGTCGGAGTACAGGTCGGGCGACGCGGAGTTGGTGACAAGCTTCGCTGTGTCCTCGGCGGACTTACGGGACCGCGAATAGATGGCCTTGAGTGTGAGTTGGTCGCTTGCTTCCACGGCAGGCTATATGGATTGGCATCAGTGAGTTTGAAGGTTCCGTACACCTTGGTACTTGGATGTGATAACGCCTGTGGGATTTCTTACCAGATGCTGTTCCTTGGCAAAGATGCCACCGCCAACAATAGCTACTCCGATGGGGGCCATGATGCTTGACGTTTTCGTGTGATGTCGAACTGGTGACGTACGAGATTGGGCTATGCTCCGCGTTGAGCGAGACTCTTAGGAGGTGTTGGGCTGTTTGGGCGATTTGCAAATTCTAAGTCGGTCGTGGATTGATAGTGTAGCAGGCGAAGATATATCCTCACTTACTCTTTACCCATATATGGCGCCTAGAGCACTTTCTTGAGCCACGCACTTAATGCCATCACCGTCACTTTCCTCCAATGCCTGGTGAGGTTTTGCAGTCATAGTGGGGTTCGCTGGCGGGGATGCAGCATTCCAGTGACACAACTACCCCTGCAACTGACCGAATGGTTCTGGGTCACTAACGGGAATCTGCCTTGAAAAGCAAGGTTTTTGTTAGTGTTCCATCATGTCAAATGGGTCTAGAGCTCTCGTCTTCAACTACCGCCAAACTCTTCTGGGAAAGTCTAACAGTTGGAATGCCCAGAACCTTCAGACGCATAGAGCTGGAGGGAGCTAGCTTGCATTGTGTGTTCTGCATTTCGGCTATTGTCTGCACAGTTGTTACCCTATCTCGATCATACTGATGCTTTGTCTTCTACTCGTTGCTGGATTTTATTTGGTTACAGAGGTCACAATAGATTTGCCATCTAAGGCGAGGCAGCAGCAATAACAAAAAGCGAAGGATGTTTATATCCGAGGCAGCTGGATGGCAACACCGCTGAGTTATAGAGTAAAGCAAGAGCGGCCGACAAACAAAAGCCTACTATCCTTCCACAACATTCCGCCTCGCTCTGGGAATCATATCTTGACATCGCCCCATTTCAGTTCCAATCTTGGCCACGGCATATTCTATTTCTCCCGTGTGCTGCTACTGGTTTTTTCTTTTCTTTTCTCCCCCCCTTCATCCCCTCACCTTTTGTCGCCAACGCCATGTTCGGATCAGTTCGCACCAAGCCCTTGTACCCCTTCATGGCTGGTAACCCAAGATACGAAATCTACCAGCCACCGCCAATAAGCCCGTCAAGTACTGAGACATCGAATGCGTATGCTGCCGCGAAACGCTTCTCTCTCGCCAGTCAATGGCTGTTAATGCGTCGTTTATCACATCGAATCTTTCCACGTACCCATTGGTCGTCTAACTACACTATGCACCTCGCTCATCAACAGGTTGATTTTTGCTTGCTCTTTGCCGAATTGCAGCAGTTCAATCAGGGGTGAACATCTCGTCTCGACCACCTCGTCTTGTCTCGGATGATGGCCATCGCGGCATTCGTCGCCACTTCCTTTCCTTTCCGCTAGACCACACCGCTGGTCGTCCTTTCTGCTTCAACTTCCCCATCGCTGCTGGTGTCGTCTAGTCGATCCAGAGCCCGCTGGCACTCCTTGTCCCATTTGCTGAATCCAACAATCACCCATTCCAGCGCTCCGACCAAATACAGAGCGACGCATTGTCCAATCCACAAGCCTGCGAGACCCCAGCCGTTGAAGGCGAGGTAGATCCCGGCCGGGAGAGCTCCGCCGTAGTAGCTGACAAGGTTCACCACAGCCCCGACCCACTGGCGGCCCATACCTCGAAGCGCACCACCACACGATCCGTTCAGCCCGTCCGCTATCTGGAACAAAGCGACGTACGGCATCACCTCGCCCACGAGCCGGACCACGCGCTCGTCGTCGTTGAAGATTTTGCCAAACACGTCCTTCGTTGCCATGAGAACAATGAGAACGAGGCTTCCGAGGATCACGGAGAGAATCGCCGCCGAATGGGCTGCGATAGCGGCATCCCGCGGTCGCTGCGCACCCAGCAAGTTCCCTAGCCTTGCCGACGCTGCCACGCCGAGACCAAAGGGGATAGTGTTGATGATTTGATCCGCAGTCATGATAACTGACTGTGCTGCCAAGGGGATCGTACCAAGTCTTCCGGCAGCCAGAGCGACGATCTCAAAAGCCCACCACTCAGTGCCGACGTGGACAACGCCCAAAATCGCCAACTTGGCAAAGGGTCCAATGTTCCTCGCAGCCTTACGCAACTCCAGACCACCCCAACACTCCCTGCCTTGGATGAAGACGGCATACGCCACGAGGAGCAGGAATGAGGCCCAGTACGAGATGCCGGTGGCGATGGGAGCGCCGTACAGGCCGAGGCCGAAGGTATGGATAAAAAGATAATTAAGTCCTGCATTCAGCGGCGACGTGATGAGGAGCACGTAGGTGCCTGGACGATAGATCGCTGTCACAACCAGACGTCAGTTTCGACTTCGCCTTTCGTTCTGGTTTCTCTCTTCTTTAAACTTTCGGGGCCATTGACTTACCCTGCGCCTGCAAATACTTCTTCATCGCTTCGAACCATACATACCCCAACCCACCTGGGATCAGGCATCGCAAAAATGCCGAGCTTTGCACACAGATGAACTCCTCTTGGCCCAATGCCCGGAACACCGGCTCGGAGAACCACCACAACACTGCCACTACGACGTAGAATGCCGACAGGACGATTATTCCTCGCTGCAAGAGTATGCCCAAGTCGTGCTTGTTCGAAGATCCGGTGAAGCTACTTGATGCAAGCGTGTCGAGGGCTGTTGTGCCGCCGAGAGCTATGAGCCACGCTGTTGCCATGGCGAACATGTAACTAAACGCAGCAGTAGCGAGGGCTTCTGGGCTCAGTCTACCAACAATGAGCACGCTGAGGGTCTGCAAGCTGTTCTGCAACGTGTACGCTAGGATAACGGGAACAGCGGCTTTGGCGAGGAGCAGAATCTCGGCCAGCCATTGCCGGATTGGGTATGATTCATCGGTGGACGCCGGAGGCTTCGGTAGCAACGCCGTGGTCTCGGATGGGGCCTGCACGGCCAACGGGCCCAGCGTGTCGGACGACGACGATTCCGCCATTTTGGTTGGTGTTTGAATTACAGCCGCCTCGTCTTACTGCTTGTTCCCGACTTGGAACCCACGTCTTTGCAAGTCCTTCCGTTGTCTAATCTCTTCGGAGAAATGGTCGAGTCGGCCGAAAGCACGAGTCAAGGGAGCTTTTTCGCGGGACGGATGAGACACACAGAGGTCGTTTGCAGTATCCGAGCTCTAGTTCTGTTGCAGACGGATCTCTGGAGCCTTTTTGGGGAATATGGTGGAGGAAAACGAAGGCTCGGACGGTCAATTGTGGACGACGAGTTGTGAGACAAGAAGCAGCAATGTATAGGACTTTTTTTTGTTTTTGAAATCACCATCTCCAGGACCCCCCATCCGATGCTCGTCTCGAATCTTCAGGCACGAGATAGCTGACAAGAGCCAATTGCCACATGCAAATTGTCAACTCGACCACTCAATGACCAACAATTGACTTTGGCCAAAGCTTGCGAGGCGTGCCCGGCTCTTTCTGCGCGGGGAGATCCCCTCAATCGACGACACAAGATTGGGCAGCGATAAGTGTGCAGTTCGGCCTACATGATTTTATTTTTCCACGCTTGCGAGGGTTAGACGTGCGAGAAAGACGTTGGACACCTGATTGTTGGCTCTGAGTGGCTGCATCGTGTGGCGCACAGCAAGCGGTCCATCCGGACTGACGCAATACATGAGGTCGAATTGCTCGAACAAGCAAGCGCTTGACATCTTGCGCAGTTGCTGCTACTCTATCTGCTCTGGCATGATGGTTGGAAATGCGGCGACTGTCTTCAAGATAAGAGAAAGTCGTGGTCCAAAGTCTCGGAAATGCCAGTGTCGGATCTTGGAATCTTTAGCGCTAGACCAAGAATAGGAGCCGATGCGCAACCGCTGCAGAATCCTTATCTAGCATCTATCTTATCCATGGGCCGAAGGAATCAAGGATGCAAAGCCCAGAGCCTGCGGCAGCGGCAGCGGCGCGCAAGCCTACAGTGGCCAGGCGGTCAACGGCCGACACCGGCTTCGGGTCCAGGCGGCCGGCCGAGTGGAGATTTGGAGGGCTGAGAGAAGGAGAAATGTGAGGGGGTGTTGCCTTATCGACCAGTCGCATTGCTTCCAATACACATCGCTTCGCAATAGCATTGACAGGTTGTGTACTCATCTCTCGCCAGGGACTTGTTAGCGTTCCAGCGCGAAAGTACCGACCCCGCTTGAGCTCATCCGAAGACGATCAGAAGACAGACGGACAGATTGTATGCGACAGGCAGCAAATGTAAGGGAAACAGACTGTCAACTTGCATTGACGCAAGGTGCAAGAGTGGGAATGGAACGAATGGAACAGCACCAGAAGCCCCTCTAGAAGAACCCTGATCCAGAAGAGGGCAAATGCGAGTTAACCGCTTGATCATCAAAGCGCAATGGTAAGGGGGATAGATGAGTTACCGGAGGGTCAAGGTCATGGATCCTCGCGTGCCACCATCATCTCACCGTTGCACGAGGGAGTCTCCGAGCCAACGACAACAAAGCTACGGCTACGGAAACTTCTCGAAAATCACTAGAATGGCCCTAGTCATTGACGAGCTGGCATTAAGCACATGCCCAACATCCGTCGTGACCGTCGTGACCAATGGAAGGGAGGAACCCGACTAAGGAAGAGCAATGCCATGTGATTCTCATGAGTCGAAGCTCGGGCAAAGATGCCAGGAACGATGGCTCAATCTCATGCGGCACGAGGCGAGTTGGGTTGAGTTTAACTCTCGTCAACCAACTGGATTCGATTCGATCATAGCTGGATACGCGAGTCGAGTTGAGGGCAAACCTGGCCAATTGGATTGCGATGAGGAGGCAAGGTAGAGCACCGTTACGAATGATGCACGGTAGCGTCATTCGGATCTCATGTTTGCGGTATATAAAAACTAACAAGTTCTGCAAGGCGAAAGCCAAAGTCTAAATAAAAGAGCCCTCCCTGGTCTGCGCCCGCCACGCATTCCCACTGAGCGACCAAGAAGATACCAGTGTCATCACATCTCGAAGGTATCACGCAAGGAACGCTCCCTACCATTACGCAAGGTACAAGCCAAATCAAGGGAAAGAGTCTGTTCTGACACAAGCAGGACGTGACAGGTCACTGCTTTCTGCGCGTGCCCGTCTTTTCCCATCCATTGGGAGAGGAACTCGTTCGAAACATGATGTGGAACGTGGCCCCAAACTTTAAACCTTCGTCTGGGGATCCTCGCCTGCCTGGGAACTGGACCTTGACGGAGAGAACACCACCCGTCCCATTCCAATACTTCACTTGATACGGATATCAGGCTATATCTGCAAGTACAAATGTTGCTGCATAGCTTGCGCAGCAGCATTGTACAAGTCACCCCTACAATACATTTTCTTACTTGTTTTCATCGCCTTCCCTGTACTGGGATTCGTTGGGCCTGCATCCACCACGTAATTAGTGAACACACGGAACGACGCCTTCAGCGTTCTGCAACACACATTCACATGTACTCATTATCCTGCATCCTACTCTATCTACCATACACCCTCCCTTTCCGAGAGAGCGATCCTTTCGTATCTCAGATCTTGTACAGGCTTTCCTGGCAGAGGTTTTCAGCGGCGTTCGGGATCGACGCCTCCATATCTTGAGTTCTTGAACTCTGGACTCCAGACCAACGTCACTGCGGGCTGTGAATGGGGAGTCAGACAACCGAAGGCGGAAAACCCACGGTACGGTTACAGGTTGACCCGTTGGAGTGCAAAGGCGGGCGGAAGTGCGGATGCCAGGTACGGACGGGTTCGGGAGGGCCCCCACGTGAAAATCACCGTCCCGACATTGGGAGTCTGTCTGCATCCGTACGGAGTGCCAAACACGTGGAGGAGGAGGGAGGAGAAGTCTGCTCTTCTACCGTGATACCATCCGTTGTTGCCGCATTCGGCCTGCATCGCATTACCGATATCACGCTGCCGCACTGGACTCTGCATAGCGTACGTGTGGTCTCCCGGGAGTGCGGTTGCAGAAACGGCGTCAAACGGTTTAGGGTTCTTTGGCATATCCACGTGGCTGACGCAGGCAACGGACGACAGCCGGCCTCCCCCCATCCGTTTCACGGGGCTCCGGACGCTGTCCATCCCAGCCGCGGCGAGTTACATGTCGCCGTCAAAAACGTGGACAGCGTCGCATCATCCTGAGATGTCAGGGAAGAAAATCGTCTGCTGGGTGCCCGCTCCTGGGGCGGTTTCCACCCACTGGAACAACAACACACCCATTAACCAGCCAGGGGGTTGACAAAGAGACAAAGCAGAGGGGGAAAAGGGAGAGGGGCACATCATCTCCCACTCTTTAGAGTTCAGTGTTGCAGCAACACCATGGGTCAGTCTCTCTCGATTCCCCCCTTCACATTCTTACTGACCCATCGACACCCTCGTGTGCTGTTGAACTTTGCCAGCGGAAGGTGGAAGCGCTTTCCCTAGGAGTAATTTCGGAAGTCGGATCGTAGGGATATTGAGGGGGTGGAAATGACGATGTTATGGCAAGGTACTGTTTCTGGCACCACAACATCGTGATCCCAAAAGAACACTTCCCCTGACCCCCCTGCAATACAATACTCCCCCCCTTCCCCCCCTGCTTCGCCCTGCCCTTCTCCCTCTCCCCCTGCTCGTTTTCTTCCCTCCAATGCCACCATTATGCAGTAGCTCCTAGTAGCAAGCTGGCCCCTGGACGAAACCGTTACGCCATCTACGCTGTTGCCGCCGGCAGCGTCTCTTCTTCAACACCTCGTGGCAAGCCAACTGCTACCATCCCAGACCGAACCTCTCACTGAAAAGGCTGCATACAGACTTGTCGGGGGATCCGCATGCTCGAGGACGTCATGCTGGACGCAGCAGTCTGCTCGTCACGATGGTATTGGTGGCACTGCTGGGGGAGGGTATTTTCCCCCCTTGATTCTTTTTGCCTCTCCAAAACGGAAGGCAAGTGCTTACCCTCGTTGTCGGTTTGCGTAACCAGCCAATGTGCGGCGGTGGACCGGCCGTCTTGGCTAGCCATACCCATGACATTGCAGAACGGAGCCAAATCCACACTGGAGGAGTCGTCTCTTTCAAGAGTTTGATTCTTGGGCACACGCCCGTTCACCGCTCCTCGAGGCCGGACCGCAGCCCTCCCGCTGCTGACGCTCCTCCTCCTCCTCTTGTTGCTGTTGGTGTGGCCGCTGCTCCATCGTTTTCGTCCATTCCTTTCACGTCTTGGCTTCCGAGCCAGTGCTGCAACCTCAAGCCGGCCTTAGCGACGCCCATAGCCATGGCCCAGTTCTCTACGGCGAGTGTCAGTGTGCTGATCGTCGTCATGTTCTTGACGAAGCGCGCATGCGGCGTGTGGTGGCACGCCGGCGCGATGGCCAGCATAATCCAATGGAAGACGCCCACGGCGCCGTTCCACGTCGACAGAGGCACGCGCCACGTCGTCGTCCAGATCTGCAGGAATTCAGATTCCGTGCATGCAACGCTCAAGGGGGTACCGGTCGCGATGGCCCGCGTGTAGATGATGGCCGTCATCCGGATAACCTGATACATGAAGCCCGCGCTGTGCTGCTGATGGTGTTGGTGATGAGAATGTTGCATCGATCGAGGGCTCGTCGGAGAATTGCTAGCGTCTCGGGTTTGCGGCCATTCGGGTGTTGTCATGGAGTCGGAGGCTGGTCCCGATGGCGATCGGCCCGCGCCAGCGGAGCCGCGTCCCGCTGTGCCTGCACTGGAGATGCTGCCGCTTCGTACGGATACCTCGTCGGCGACGGCAGTAAAGTAGTTGCTACTGTTCGGCGGTGGGGTCGTCCTGTTCGATACTTCCGGCGTTGAAGCTTGTCGGCCACCTGGGATCGTAGGGTGGAGGCCCGAAATGTGCTCGTGCATGTATTTCCCCGTGAGCTGCGCCTTTCGGGAAGCCTGTATCGACGTCGGCGTCGGCGTCGGCGTCGTCGTCATTCCCATAGTCGTACTCGTAGATGGATTCGTTTCGTTTGGCGCAGCATAAATCGCCTCGACGGCGCCGAATAGATACCTCACATTGTCGAGGATAGAGGCTGTCGCCGGGTGCATGCCAAGGCTCGCGGCACAGTCGGCAAAGGACGGGAGCAGGCCGACGGACGAAGGCAGGTAGCTGACGAGGGGCGACATATGTGCCATGCGAAGGGGGACGTGTTTTATAGGGTCAACGAAGGCGTATCCCGTAGAAACCCATGGATCGGATGCCGTTGCCGATGTTGCTGTCGCTCCCCCTTGACTGCGTCGTGCTTGACTCTGGATTTCTTGGCTCCCATCGCCTCCTCCGCGGTCGTCGTCTGAGGACGACAGAGTCAGTAGCAGTGGGCTCTTCTCGTGTGCGAGGGATATGGAGACATCGTGACTACGTGTACGCATATGAGTCAGTTTTTTGGGAAGGTCTGGACGAGCGGGCAAATGCCGAACGGGCATATCGTGTGTAAGCCGGTAAAGTGAGACCCATTTACGAGTCAAGGCTCTGGGTGAAAACCGAGCGAAAACAACATAAGAGGGTCGGACGGAAAAATGGAAACATGGTATTTAGAGCGGGATATACTCCGCGGCCAAGGAAACATGGGGGGAAAGGTTGACTGGAAGGATTGATAAAAAAGCAAAACAGAGAATACGGGAAGTCAAATAAAGAGTCGTATACACATCGGAAGGGTGGACAACTTTGACAGTGACATCAAGGAAATAAATCCCGCGAAAGAAATAACGGCGCAGCCAAGGGATGATGTGAATTTTCGTCGATGTGACAAAGGGACTGAGCCTACGTACATGATCGCGTTTTTCGCCAAGAGGCCATTCATACCGAGCTCGTTGAAGCCGCCGCGTAATCGGATCATGCCTCGCAAGCCTTTAAGGTGGTATCGCAGGTCATCCTCCGACTCGCCCCAATACCACTCGGCGACGGTGAGTTGGATGACGCCGGCGATGGCGGCGTCGCTGGGATGCTCTGATCTCCCGCTGCCGCTGCCACCGGTCGTTGTCGTCGCGAGTGCGGTTGTGGTAATGTCTTGGCTGCTTTGATGTCGACGACGGTCGACCCCGTGGGGCCTTAGGCTCTCATTGAGCATGTGGATGGCGTGGCCCTTGAGGGTACGCAGGGTCGTAGTCCGGACGTGGCCCGTTTCGTGAAGGAAGCAAGCCGAGGTGTAGAGGATGATTCGCACGACGAGAGGGTCTTGGAGGCAGAAGGGCGAGTAGTAACGGATGAAGGGATTGTCGGGGTCCGGATCGCCGTTGAGGGAGGCCTTGAAGCGGGAGAGGACTGTTAAGTCTAACACAGCATATGTCAGATTCAGTGTACCCTTTTCCCACGAGTAACTGGACGGGCCAGAGGGAGCTGCTTACAAATTCTAAGGAGTTTCTTGTTCAATGTTGTATGGGCTACCGGGAGATGCGCGATCTGCTCGTCCACCCCGCTGACGGGTCGTTCCGGATGTTGGATTCTGGGCTCTGCGGCATGATGCCAGCTTCGGGGAACCAGATCGTCTGCGGAAGACTGTTCGTTGTCGTCCTCGTTGAGTTTTTCGGCGATGTCGAGGACTAGGCCCGGCACCGCGAGACGGTATGTGAGCACCTGCTGCGACGCCAGTGATGTATCCGAGTCCAGTCTGCTGCGTTTCGGATCGGCCAGTGGAAGCCATGGTGCCGGTGCCGTTGTTGATGCTGCTGATGATGCTCTTGCAGCTTTGTAGTTTCCATCGAGAGGATCCGCCACCGGCCATGGCGCGTCGTTGACTGACTGATCCGTTGAACAATCTGTCCCGGGACTCGAATTTGATGTGGTGTTCCCTGATACAGCCCAACCGGCGACGCTGATGGGCGAGTGCCCCGTCCTCCTCGGAGATTGAGATGCCTGGAGGAGGGGAGAGTTTACCCCTGGGAGAGGGGGATGAAGGGGAACCCGGCCTCCTGCTCGCGCTGGTGTCAGGAACGTAGATGTTCCCGGTATCCGGCTAGAAGAGCACTGTCAGATCATGGGCCGCGTCAAGAAAACAATCGTCGAACAAGCAATAGAAGAGGTTGTGGTCCAGTTAACAAGACTTACTTGCCTGCGCGGTATTCACATACCGGCACGGGGAATCGTCGGAGGCAGTTGCCGCAGGGCTGTTCCTGATCGCACTACATTCGGGTTAGTCACACGATACGCTGAAGGCATCGTTAAAGTTATGCGAAAACTCGGAATAGCGTTCCGCATCCCTCAAGATATTGGGTAGAACAAAAACACAAAGGTATCAAACGACATGGGAAAGGGGGCGGTCATCAAGACACGTGGTGTGCACATGCCTTCTGTTTTCTCCTTCTACACTCCCCGCACGACGTTGTCGTCCTTTCGGCGCGCACCGTGTTGCGCGCTGCCCGCTGCTGCTGCTGCTGCGGCGGCCCTTCGGACATGATCTCAAAGCGGCAGCGGCGGTGTTGAGCCCTCTTCGTCGTCCCCGGAGCATCCGTTCCTGCGGTTCCTGTTTTCCTGCAGCAGATAGGCGGCACAGCATCAAACATGACGTGTGACCCAGGAGTCTGGTTTCGGGAGTTGAGGTGGTTTTGGTAAGGCTGAACTTATAAGCAAATCGGAGATAAACAGAAAAAATGTCAAACTCAGGCCAGGGGAAGAAGTGATTGGGGGGTTAAAGTGCAGACAGGTGGCTTTGTTGTTTCTTTGAGGCTGCATGTCGTCGGATTTCGACATGTTTGGTCTAGCGTCGTGGATTTGCCTGGCCTAGCTAGGCTGAGGCGCGAGAGGGGAGACGGGGAGCCCCTCCAGAAAGCCAAAAAGCAGGCCTCCTTTTTCCGGGGGTTTGTGGTGATCTGCATTAGCTGCGTCGCTAGTGCCTAGGTCCGAACCTTTTGATGAACAAGGTTCAGATGCTTGGATTGACCCATTCGTCGTATGTGAGCCAGTCGCCTCGACGAAAAATTATGTTAAAAGGGATACCGAGACATAGAAGGTATTGGTGGAGCAGTGAAAAGGCCGAATATGTTGAAGAAAAGAGTCTTGGAGAGTGGGTGACGTGCGAAACACGGACGGTGTAACCTTTCATCACATATCTCGGCCAGGGTTGCGAATGCCTGCTCTCTGAAATCGACTACTCCCGGAGACGGGCTCTAACTCCGATAATTTTGGCAGTATACAGACGAATCAACACTAGGTGAAAGAATTACAGCCTCCAAGCCCTCTTCTGGACAGGGCAACAGCACCATCAGCCGCAGGCTAACTGCGAAACGGTGTAGGCCTGGTAGTGTAAGCCGCATCGTTTGATGGCGCACTCGTAATCGAATCTGTCCACTGCCGGGAAGTTGTCTCTGCGCCATTGCCCCAAAAGTGGTCGTCGAATGGCCGGTCCATTCCAATCTCAACATCCTCGATCCCGCAACCTGACGTTGCGGGATGTAGTCCGCGGGCTTAAATCAGTGGTCCCGCTTGGGCTGCTTAAATGGTCCACCATCGGTGAAAGCCGACTAAGTTTCTGGAGCACAGGAAGTAAAGGAATGAAGAGCAGAAGTCAACGGTGGTTCGTCCATGTGCGAGCGACAACGAGCATCACGTTGGCGTTCTGAGACCATGATGAAGCTTGAAGAAGAGCCTGCCCCTCTGTGAGGAATGTAAGGAACTTCGAAATTGACGAAATAGACTGAGAAGTGCACTAGCACATGCGTATGTTCATATCCAGAGACCCGAAGGGAGCTCACGATCCTTGGCTACTGAACGATATCGTATGCTTCAGGAGTCAATATCCGTCGACTGGATAGGGGACCAAGGGGGTTGGGACCAGAATATGCCACTAAAGCAACATCTAGTGTGACTGGACACTGGACTGGTGCCCCGTCATCTCCTGCGGAATTCGTCAGCCCTGGCTTGTGGCGCTCTGGGGGAGGAAAAAGCAAGAAACGGGATAAGACTTCGTAAAACGCCCCTATAAAAGCCCTCAGCGGCCCCCAAATGTCTTGGATCCTCGAGGTCCTGGCTCACTTGAGACAGGGTAGCATTCCAGGAGAGCAAACTCATTGGAGGATTCCCTTGCTGGCTGCTGTGATGCGTTGCTCGATTATGACCACGGGAGCAGAAATAAGGAGGGGAAAGCCTCGAGACATTGCTGTGTCCCTTAAGGCAACTGGAGTTTGCTCCAGCGCCATGTGTTGCGAAGGAGGCTTACGCATGTAAATTTAGAGCCACGAAGGCCAGCTGAATGTCTCGATGACACTACCGTCACTAGAGCGCGTCGGGTTGATTTCGTGCCAATGGTTGAGGGCTTTTTTGTTTTGTCGTAGTCCAGCCCAAGCACTCTGGAAAGGAAGCGAAGTAACAGAAAACGAATTGAACGGTTGGGAACCCAGAGTTGAGTAGAATAGACGACTGAGCCGGGAATATAATGGGAGTAAGAGAGTTCGGGCAGCTTAGGGAACACTGTGATTTAAGCTTAAGGCCGAGTCGTGATCAGCAGGGACAACTCGCCGTGACGTAGTGCCCCACTAGCCGACCGAATTCTCGGGTCCTTGCCACCGACCGCGAAGCGGAAGTGCCCCGGGCGATGAAGTCACAGCTCACGGGAATTACCAGGAGATACAACGCAATCAAGGAATCAGGTCATACCAAGCCGGAGGAAAATGTCATTATCTCATTAATGGTGGCAGGTTTCTACGCTGCCACAGCACGTCTCCAAATGAAACACATGTGCTAAGAATGGTATCTTTACGGAATTCACAAACCCAATATCACCTTTCAATAGAAACTCCTGTGATCGTGTCGCTACCCAACCGCGACTCCCATCGAACCATTATCCATCGTTGATCACGAAGGAGAGTAGTTCAGGCCCGGCTGCTTGCAGGGAAGCGGTGTGTACCCGACTCTACTCACCTCCCGCGGTAATCCGGCTTCCTAGCCATATTCACTGGTGGAGGCTCGTCGTCAACGGGGTAAGGCAGGGGTGATGAGCTGATAGGGCGACGGCCGCCAGGTGCCTGGTGTTCCGGCAGTGGTGTCTTGGGAGGCAGCGGCGGTGGAATTCGTTGCGGCTGTTGCGATTGCTGTATAGAACCGTTGTTGTATTGTTGGTTTTGCCATCGCGGGTGCTCGTCGGGGCTCATGATGGCAATCTTATCGGCACCGGCTGCATAGCGGTACTGAGAAGGCGTGGGCGCAGTAACAACCAGTCTGTCAATTTCATCGTCTTTTGGTGGAGGCGGGGGACGCTGCTCTGTTCTTGGAGCTGGCGATGGTTGAAGTCGCTCGCCGGAGCTTCTAGGTGAAGGACTCATCGGCGAAGGTATATGCAAATGTTCCGTACCAGATTCGTATGACTGGCGACTTGGCGGTGTGTTGTGCGGCGGCCACGACGTGGGCATGTCGCCCGGCAACTCTACAGCAAATGACAGCGGCTCGGTGGTCTCGGAGTTCGATTTGACCAGTTCAGGAACATCTGGCAGGCGGGAAAACCTGATGTTCGCCTTGTGGATCTTGGCCATCTTTGCGGAAGCCCCCTGGATCATCTTTTGCTCGACTTCTCGCCTCAGGTATTGTCGCGTGCTCGTGCTGATCTCGGCCAGGCGGTGCCATTCGTTCATACCAAACTCGCCGACGCCAACCTCCACATTAAGGCGATAGTAGTTCTCGACGTTGACGTTTCGCTTGAGGAGGTGCTCCTTTCTCATCTGCTCGTGAATCACCTCACAACCTTCAATCTTGGAGATGAGCTTCCGGCGGGCTTCTGCAAACTCTCCCAGAAAACCCTCGTACCACATCTGCGAATTCGCATCGCTCCCTTTGGGTCGCCTGCCCGTGCCAACGCTAAGAAACACTCCGACTTCGCGGCCGGGCCACTCGTTCACCACCGCCTCGTCCAAAGCTTCGGGTGCAGGGTTGAAGGTGCCGCCACCGTCATCATGGAAGACAGATTGTCCGATTTGGATCGGTTTGAAAGCGAGGCCAATCGCACACGTGGCGCGGCCAGCTTGCCAGATCTTGCAGTCGAACTCTGGCGGGGGTTCTCTTCTCGAGTCATAGGATCGCAGAATAGCGGCAGGAGTGCCTTTGCGGGAGCCCTTGTACATTGCTAAGACGGCGCTATGAAATTGTCAATCGGACAAGCTTCTTGATTGAAGTCTAAGGAGTGGCCGTACTTACGTCTTGGTCCTGTTCTCCCGGGCATCATAGAGCCGTGCATTTGGATCGCCATACCGTGAGTTGAAAGCAGGCCGTGCCATCTGGGCTTGAGGACTGCGTGCACTAAAACTGACGGTGCTGGCGTTGCTGGCATGCCTCCTCGGGTTTGAATTGTTGTATCCACTGAGGGGGCTCATCATGTCGTTCTCGGTGCCATCGTTGCCCTCCTTTTGGTAGACGGTGTGTTCTCTGACGGCCTCCTTGATAGCCTCCTCAAGCTTGGAGGCTTTGAAAAGTGTTGATCGGTAGGGAATGCCGGCGATGGTCTTGTCGGTCTCGAAAACCATGCGCGTCAACCTCACGTAGAGTTCCTTGCACTGTTCCAAGTCCAGGCGCAATCTACCGAGCATCAAGGCGATCAGGCCGCCGGTACCAGTTCCAACAATGAGATCGAAATGGTCGCATGGCCTGGGGATTTCGTTTCGGCGGGGGGCTCTACCCTCGATCTCAACAAAGGTGCGGTGCATGAGTTCTTGGAGAATGATGAACATGGAGTAACCGCGAACTCCTCCGCCGTCTGTCGAAAAGCATGTTAGTCAAGCGCGTCGCCGGTTGGGGCCTAATTCGCTGGATTCCGTGCGCGGAATGGAGATTGGGCTCGCCGTAGGTCGGAGAGACTTCACGTACCTAGCGATAGGATGCGGAGGGGAGGGCCCTTGGTGGTGTCCCTCCTCTTGACCCCATTGAGGTCCATGACTGGCGCGGGTTCCCGTGGGTAAGCCAGCTTGATTGCGATCCACCAGGATTCCTAGTCTCTGTTTGTAGTCGTCGTTTATGTGAAGGGTTCGGTTCGGGCGGTCCCAATATGTCGGTTCGCAGGTGGGTGGTGTTTGATTTTTCAATTGCGGGATGCGCAAAATGAAAGGGTCGGAGAAAATAGACTAACAGTAAATGCAAATATGTAAGTAAGGAAGGCAAGGCAAGGCGAAGAAGGATGTACGGGTCAGGCAAAGTGCAGATGGCCATAATCTAAGGTCTGATCACGAGTGGGAGGGTGACGCAAGAAAACGGCTTGCGCCCTGAACCGCCCACTCAGATGGAGCCCGTTTTTCTCGACCCTGCCACTTGCCCACTTTGCGGAGGGACTCACTTGTCAGTCTCACTCTGTGGGTGAGCGAGTGCGTTTTGCAGATGCCGCGCCCGTCGCTCAGGCGAGAAAAAAAGAAAGAAAAAATTGGCAGAGAGCAACGGCTGGCAGCGACAGCGATTGCGACGGGGGGTAAAGAGTGCGTGCCAGAATAGACCGAAGGACTGGCAGTGACGCCACAGCAGCTAATTAGCAATGGCCAAATGGCCCGGGGCGGTTAAGCGACTTGTGAATGGGCGCGAATGGCAGGCCGCCGTTTCTACCAGGTCCGATGTATCGGCTCCCTCTTTGGTGTCTTTGGAGCGAGCGAGGCGGGAAAGGTATCTAAACTGGGGCAAGATCTTCTCTCCAGTGGAAGGCGTTGAGGGGCAGGGCTCCGGCAGAGATTGTGTTGTACAGGATGATGGCGAGAAAGGGTTGGCAATCTGATCATGAGGGTGCTGGCGGGAGTTTTGACCGAAGAGTCGGGAGCACCGGGAGCATCTGGTAGTTGTAGGAGGTAGAGGAAGATGTCGGATACCTTAAGAAAGTACCTTGACGCGCGACTGACTGACTGGGGAGAAGGCGATGGACGACGTTTGTCCAGGCCGACTCCAATTACTATGTAATCAGGGAGGGAGCAAATGACCAATCTGACTTTCTTACCACATGCCTAAGGTAGATAGGTAGACAAGGCGGCAGGCAGGCCAGGCAGGTACGGACGGATGCCAGATAATGATGGGAATTAGCAAGAGCAAGGCACCGTGACGGAGCCTTTGGCACGTCTCTTCCCTGTCATGGCAGCTACCGGACCGCTCGTTCTCCATCATCATTAAGCATCTGCCTTGTTCGCAGGCCTCACCCACCACCAGGCTTCCTTGCTTGCTTGCTTGTATTTCTCACCATGCAGCAGTCAATTCAGCTTCTGACATACTTTCACCTCACAACTTTGCCAAGACCACAATGTTTCTCGGAGCACTCCTCACCCTCCCTTTTCGCCATCTACTTCAGGCCTCCAACGTCGACGAGAACCCACCAGCATGGAAGGTATCCAAATACAGGCATCTGCAGACGCAACTTCACCGGCGCCTCTTCTTTCATCCAGATAAAATCAGCACTACATCAACAGATACCCCGAGGCATGCCGCAAGGCAGAGAGAAATAGCCTGCTTGTCATCAATAAGCTGCACGACGCAGCCGGCAGTCTCGCAGCACCTTACCCGAAACCAGTCCGCAGGGACGCACAATGTTTCTACTCCACGCAAACCCCTCGCGACTTCGCCCAATCGCGGCCTACGTAACTGCCCCTCTCCTCATGGCAGTTCGGGGAGCAGCGAGCCTGTCGATTTCGAGGCCGTGTTCCTTGCTGGAGGATCCCGGGGACCTGCACTAGAACCGGCGCTGCTCGCTGGGTGATGAGCCCAATCGAGGCTGTCGAACCTACCAGTCCAGCAGTAAGTGTTACGGAGACCGCCTCTGCCAGATGCCCCGCTCTCAGCCAGGATGGTTCCCATCCTTGCCATCTCTCTTCCATCCCGCCGGTTCTTCGCAACTCAGGCTCCTGGATCTCGAACCTAACGCTGGCGTCTGATATACACTACGAGTCCGAATCCACTTTCTGCGGCTTGGTCGAACTCAAAGACTTGAATCCCCGTGCTCCGAGGCCGAGAAACACCCACCCGCATCCCTGCCAACAACCTCAATTCATCCAGCCAAGTACGGGAATACCCCACCAGATCCTCGGCGACTTAGGCCGTGATGACACATGGTCGTGGCAGCACGGTCATGGCCTGTTTCTGACCTCAGCAGCCCAGAAGCCAGAGCGTCTGTGTTGTGTCTCCCGCATCTGAATACACGAAGACCCGGGCCTTGCTTTGGGAAATTATACCTTACAGAATGGTTTTTAAATGCAGTGGGTTTTCTAAGGAGTACATTGTCCGTTGGGCTGACTATTTCCTGCGGCCTCCTACGAGACAGCTGTCATCACGTCTACCACCTTAAGTAGGTGGAAGTGTCCTAATGCCTCGGTCATCCACCTCACCTGCCCAGTAGGATATAGGCCAGGGGACCCCTTCTGGTGACCACACCTGCACGTCAGCAGCACCTTGATTGTTCAGCTCGACTTGGGCAGTTGCCACTCTAGCTTCCATCTCCAGCGTCGAGAAAAGTCGTCGATGCGGGGCCTTGATTGGCTACGATGCTTTCTTCGGACTGAACCAGAAGGCTCGAAACCTCTCGTCCCGCGTGGCTGTGCAAGGCTTGGGCGGCTCGATGGCACTCGCTCGCTAACCCTCTTTACCAGTGCCAGTGTCGCCACTAACAAGCGCTCGCGTGACAGAGACGAGTTGCTTTTGCTCTCAGTTTCTCGCATCTTCCTTCTTAGTCCTTCTTGGCAAGAGACATGCAACCCAGTCAAGTTGACGGATCTCGAATGCAGAGCAGAATATCTACTGATCTCAATCACTGCTGTAGGCCGAAAGACTGAATTAGTGGCTCCGTTCGTGCCTGACGAGCTGTTAAGCCCGGCTAAGAGGCCTCGCACACCGGGCTCCGCGACGCGACCCTTTTTTTTTTCTTTTTTTTTTCGTCTCCGCGCTACACTACCGGCACTCACTCGACTCGTATCCGCCATCATGGAACACCCCGGACAGTTCAGTGTTGCCTTGGATCAACAACTTCGAGAAGATGGTTCTCTGCATCCCGGAGTTTGGATGTTGGCCGAACCAATGACTTGGCGCCGGAAGATGCGGATACAGAACGCCTGCTAGGAAACACTGGTGGATGATTGCGACCCGACACGTTGAGGCCTGCGACACGAGACATCAACGCCCTGTTATCTGCCGGAACACATGCTTATGGTAGCGCTCTGGAATCCACTGCGTCGTGTGGTCGGCGTTCCGGCGTGTTGTCCACCGGATCGGTGTCCAAGACCCAGCAGGAGGTGGAAGACAGTTAGAAAGCCCGGAGGTGACGGATCGACAGATACTGGTTGCCTCCCTGCCCGGAGACCCACCTCCCGACTCGGGGCATGATACCACTGGGAGCTCCCATAACTCTTGATCTAGATCTGTTTTTGCACCGAGTAAGGTTGAGAACGCAGAGGCGACCTGCAGCCGGGGATTTACACTGCCCTACTTATGATCGTCGGTTCGCGCATCGCTGCTCCACCAAGCAATTGCCTTTGCAAGTGACACAAATGTGGTTCGTGGTCAATCAGAACGTCAGAAGAGGTGTTGCTTTCTCGAGCAAATCGAACTACTGAACAAGTTGACTGCTTATCCCGTTTTGGAGGAACACATCATATGGTCGTCAATCCGTCCGAGTTCAACGACCACATCCGCAGCTATTACGGGCGCTGCCGCAGGACAGGACGAGATCCTAGCTCTGGTCTTATTCACAGGGCATCCTAATTCTGACAACGCATGATGGTTGGACTTGCCTGTGTGTACCACAACACCCAGCACGTCCCCAAGCTCCCAAAGCTTTGTCCCCTACCGGGAAGGACCCTTCATCCAAATCATCAGCGCCTCCGACCGAGGCAAAGCAGACATGAAGTGAGACTAGGCCGGCTTTTTAAGGGTCGTGGTCCAGGCGTGAGGGCATCAACCCCCCAAACTTCACCCAAGCTTTCAATAGCTTGGTTGTTTGGTTCGTCGGACTTGATCGGCGGACTAGCTCATGCCGCAACAAGCCAGCCACGAGAAGACAACAGTCAATAGCATATCGCCAAATGGGGGTGTGAACATCAATGCAGCTAGCGCAACGCGTCGCTTTGGAGGCTGCGACCGACGGAGCAAAACCCGACAGGAAGGCGAACGCACTGGAAGCTGATGAGACTGGATCGTGCAGCCTTAATTGGCCCGCCTCGAAAAGATGGAGTGTGAGAGAGGTCGTGGTGTTGGACGGTGTGGGACCGCACATCTGCAGCCATGCCTTGCCAACGTGGGCAGAAAGTGTAACCCGTCAGGTCAGCCAAGCAGGATGAGTGTCGTCTCTCGCCATTGTTATGCTCCCAGTCGGTCAACAAGTCAGATAATTCTCTCACCTCGCAGCACCATCACCAGTTCGCCGTCAGACTGCGAGTCCCTTGCGCTATCCGACTGCGCCGCCACGTCCTGTGTGTCCCGGCTGAGACGGATGGTTGGGACTGCATTGTACACTGCACTACGGACAAGAAAGGCGCTCAATTCGATGGGCATGGACGACGATTGATGAGTGATGGATGACAGGTAGCAGGTGTTGGCCAGTCCCAGGAACACGTCAAACTCAGTGTTATCAAAGCTTATCCGTATCGATACTTGAGTACGGATGCCGTGGTGTAGTACTGGAGGAGTGATGGAACAAACGGGGCGTGGATTCTTGGATCTCCGAAGCATGCCCAATGGAGCTAACAGAAGCTGCCTTGCAGCATGAATTGGACAAAAGTCGTACATGTGGCACCAGTGGGAGACAGAGAAAAAGGCAGCTGGCTGCATGATGGCCGGCCAGTCGTCAGGCTCCAGACACCCCAGACGGCAAGGTATGGGACTCGGCGGTCGAGGCAAAGGCGGAGGAGGGGCAAGGCCTTGAGCTGCATGAGAAGGGCGAGGGAGGCGCCCAAAGGATGAGCGGAGAAGGAGAGTGGTGAGAAGGTGACTGCATCAAAACTGACAGTGTAATTCGGTTTGTAGCATTGACCTGGCTGCGTGCTGAAGAGAAAGACTGGGAATCGCGATGACGAAGCCAAAGGTAGGTACACGCAACAATGCGGCAGAGATAGAGAGGAAGCAAGGACCCTTTCCCACGTCGAGACACCTCTCACGGTGCCCTCCCGCCTTCCCCATTTCTCAGGCTTGGGTCCACAAAAACACCACCATCAGGCGACCCTATCGTCCAATCAAAGCCTAGCCTAGGTGAGTAGAGTCTAAATTCCCCCAAAGGACAACCACAGCCTCGCAGCCTCACAGCCAGCGCTCCCGCCATTCTTCCCGTGCTGTGCTCCTCGGTTCTTCACCATCCCCCATCTCCTCATCGCCGTCGTCCCCAAATTCCCGTACGATTGCCCGTTCCCTCAGTCATTGGCGCTTCCATGAATGCAACGCAACTCAATCTCAAACTGCGATCTCACAAATTGTCTTCTCATTGACCCAAACCGCAGATGGAAGAGTCTCAACCAGCGAAACGGCGAAAGCTTCTCCCGCGCCAACCCTCAACTAGCACCACACAGGCCGCCCCATTTCCCCATGAATTGGTGAGCATGCTGAATGAAAGCAACCGTTTCAACGCTTGAACTGACGTCTGTAACTTTCCAGCCTCAGCAACATCCGGTCCAAGAGGCCCCTCCAGCCGAACGACATGACTTCGAGTCCTTCGCGAGGCATCTGCAAGATGCCGCCATGTTAATACAACGCCAGACGGAGCGCGCGCCGTACGACAATGTCTCTGTTCTTCTTCTGCGCTGGGAAGAGGACACCTCTGTTGAAGCCGACCTCACAGCCATGGAAAACATACTTCGATCAGCCTACAATTTTCGGACCGACCGCTGGGTCATTCCGACGGTGCCCAACCCCAGCATCAAGCTTGGTGTGCAGATGGCTTCCTTTCTTGAACAAGCTAGAGCCAACCACTTGCTGATAATCTACTACGCCGGCTACGGTTATGTTGGGCCCGACAACCAACTTTACTGGGCTTGGTGAGTTGAGGATATGCCTCGAGAGCAACCCCCGCACCGTTCTGACCGCTCTTCCATAGCAATACCCGAGAAGATGCCGCAAAGCTCAAGTGGGACGGCGTACGCTGCTTGTTCGAAGATGCCCAGTCCGACATTCTCCTGCTACTCGACACCTGCTCGGTTCGAGATGTCCCTGTCTCTGGAAGCCACGGCATCAAGCAAGCTATCGCGGCGTGCGGTCCTGAGCAGAACCCCCGAGAAGTTGCAGGCAAATCCTTCACCTATCACCTGATTGAAGCGCTACACAAGCTGAGCACAGCGGGTAGGCCCTTCAGTGTGCCGAGATTGCACGAAGAGGTTGTCCAGCTGAGGCAGCAGGAAAGTGCTCAGGCAGTCAAGCTCACGAATGGTGCCCACAAAACACCGCCCCCGTCAAACCAGCTTCCTATATGTTTCACTCTCACGCCTAGCAAGGGGCAAAGTCTGAGCTTAGCCCCATTACCTGCTCGGTCACTTCAACAGCAGTCACCACGCAACGGTACTGAAGGGGAGCCCCAAACAAGGACATCACGGGAGGATCAGCTTATCGACCCTGATTCTGTTACTGACCTCCGATTCGACGAGGCGAGAGTCCTTGTGTGTACGACATTCGTTGGGGATGCCAGCCCAGACATGTCGTTCTTCAATAGCTGGCTCCACAACACACCGCCCCTGGCCGCCAAGATTGAAGTCGAGGGAATGTTTCTTGGCCCCCCAACCATGCTTCTGATATCGATGCCTCACTCGATCTGGAATGTCGTGCAGCATGACAAGGTCTGCTGTTTCCTAGGATACATCACATCGCACAACATGATTCAATTGTATCAGAAGCTGAAGGGCTCCACGGGTATCCCCAAAGCCACGGCAAAGGAGGTTGAGGACGGGCGAATCTTGTTGGAGGCGCGGGAACTAGCAGCAAGCACGCCAGCTTTGCATCGACGTTCATTAGACAGCAAAGACGCGTCATACCTTGAGGCGGCCAGCCGCGTAGATACCACTTCTTCCGGCGTGTCATTCGCCGTTGCTGCTGCCGCCGCCGCAGCGGTGGATGGCAAAGATGATGTCGAGGATTCGGCTGAAATGCAGGAAGCGGCGGAACAGCTCAAGGCACTAAGCCATGTGCGCCATCTGAGTGACGAGGCCCCGGCAGCCGTAGAACGACAACGTACAACCCTTCCTGATGGTGCGATACCCGCCAACCACGAAGACACGGGTTCGTCCCATGATGCGAATGAATCAGGCGCAGACGACACGATGCATTCCATCGACATGAGCACGCCCAACGCAAGGACCAAACAGCGGCGATCCCTACAAAAAGCGACTCCCAAGCAAGAGACAAGATGTACGCTATGTAGTCACGCCCCCTTCAAGGACTCATCCTCGTTGCGCAAGCACATCGCGGCTGCACACACCAGGCCATTCCCTTGCGCCTTTTCGTTCGCGGGATGCACCAGCACATTTGGGTCGAAGAACGAGTGGAAGCGGCACATCGCTTCTCAACATCTCTGCCTACAATATTACCGTTGCTCGTCTTGCCCACAGAGTACTGTGGAAGGCAAGGGGAACGAGTTCAACCGGAAGGACCTCTTCACCCAGCACCTGCGGCGCATGCATGCACCATTCGCCATCAAGAAGGCCATTGCCAAGGGGGACAGCAAATTGCAAGTGGAGTGGGAGGGCCATGTCAAGGAGATGCAAACGACTTGTCTTGTCACGCGCCGGTCACCGCCTCAGAAGTCAGCTTGCCCAAAACCGGATTGCCAAAGCGTATTCGAGGGTCCCGGCTCTTGGGACGAGTGGACGGAGCATGTTGGTAGACACATGGAGAAAGGTGAGGGTCAGCGACTTGGGGTTGATCGACTGTTGGCAAAATGGGCTCTTGACGAAGGCATCATCGAGCGAAAGGAAGATGGTGAATATCGCCTTTGTGCTGGCAATGGTCCTGGGCCTAGCACTAGCGGCGGCGTCTCAGTCGGCGGAGACGGGAAAGACCCAATATCGGTGGTGTATCAAGAGCCAAAGCAGGAAGTCGAGGCAGAAGTCGAGGCAGGCAACACCGAGGACAAAATGGAAGTGGACAGTTAGTCTATCGGCACCATCCCCGTCGTCCTTCATTATCGGAAGGACGATGAAGGCCAAAGACGAGGGCGGTGACAAGGACAAAGGTGAGAGGGCGAAGATGAGGGTTAAGACAAATACGAGGGTTGTTGGACGGTTCAGCTTTTAGCGAAAGTTGGCGCGGCGCTGGGGATTTTCGTCAACCTTATATACTACGGCGTCACCATTGATCAGAAGGAGTTATTGGGTACGATTGACATGATACATGAACGACTTTCACTCTCTTCGACAAAGTTCGCTTCTTGCTGGCTAGGCCGGGAAACCTGGGCAGCCAGTATGGTTTAAGTGGAGAAGCGCAGGTTCAAGGCCACGCGACTGGAAAGGAAATGGAGGACGGACTGGGAAACATAAAAGGCAAACAGTAGTCAAGACAAAACCAGAGATCACCTTGATGTCCTTGCATGACGCCGATTTTGCCTTCCGTGGTCGTACACCAAGCTTTCGCGATGCCGGACCGGCTTCGGCAATCGACCCCCGGGTGATTTGCTTGGCTGTCAATCCTGCAGATCCTCCGATGCCCGGTGCGTCCCGGAAAGTCGTTCGGGGGTCTAGGCCTGGTACCGACGTCCTCTTGACGTTGCAGTAAATTGCGGGGATAGTGAAGTTGGTGCTCGTCACTGCGCCACGAACTCCCGGCCCAAGCAGCTGTCTCAATTTCAATATAGCATGGCTTCATGGTGGTTGTGGTCGGTTGCAGCCTCGGAAACGGAGCTTTGAGGTTGTCTGTCCCTGAGGCCGAAAAGGGTTGCTGATGGTTGGGCACGTGGGCACATGACACGAACACATCCACACAGCATCCAACCTCCGCTCCGGTTTGGTAAACGAGCCATTGAGGGTGTTCGGACGGGGAAGAAGCGCTGGCAGTCGATTGAAGGAACTACTATGGTGTCAGGGGTAAGTATAAAATCCCTGCCAGGTCGTGAAAGGATACATCCCACCAATCCCACTGAGGGCTGTGACGCTCGGTTGCCAGAATGTACTCAGAGTTCACAAGGATCGTGTAGTATCACTGCTGAGCCGGTGGTGTGCAGCTCAAGCCATACATACCCCACGAGGGGGTTTTATTCTTGTCTGGCACCGCAGTATTTACCCCCCCCGGCCGACTGGACCGGTAATTCGCTGTGCACTAAGCCGTAGTAGGCTGGAGGAAAGCTTAACGTGTGGACCGCGAGATGAGCTTGATGGGAAGACTAACATGGGGATATCGGAGCCGGAAGGGGGGGTTCGCCACATCGATAATTGGCGATGGAAATGGAGGGTTTGGTGATTGGGTTGATCCGATAAGCCGGGCTTTCTGGGAGATATATAATGGTCCATGTCTTCACGTTGTGTTTAGAGAATGGCTGGTTGGGTAGGGTGTGCTTCATCTGCTGCCTTCGCGTGATTGTTACGTCTCCCTCGGGAATTGTAATACAACGTTGACCTACACGACAATTCGTCCGCCAGCATGCGCCTATTCAACGGTCTTGCCTCCCTCCTGGCGGGAGCGGGCCTTGCGCAGGCCACGCTTCAAATTATCCCAGGCGCGACATGGACGGCTGTAAGCAGCTCTCCTTCTATCCTCCTGCCCCATGCCTCTCGACTCAAGACACATTTGGCGTGGACCAACGAATCTGACAAGACCCCCCAGATAAACACAGGCCGTCACATCCAAGCCCACGGCGCCGGCATCACAAAAGTCGGCTCGACGTACTACCTCATCGGCGAGGACAAGACCGAGGGCTCCGCCTTCCAAAACGTCAACTGCTATGCCTCGACCAACCTCGTCGAGTGGAGCTACGTCGGAGCCCTACTCTCGCGGACGTCGGAGGCGGGCGATCTCGGACCGAGCAGGGTCGTCGAGCGGCCAAAAGTCATCTACAACAGCAGTACTAGGAAGTATGTCATGTATCTGCACATTGACAGCAGCAACTACGGCGAGGCCAAGATCGGCGTGGCGACGTCTGATAGCGTGTGTGGGAAGTACACGTATCTGGGTAGTTGGAGACCATTGGGGTTCGAGAGTCGGGACATAGGGTTGTTTCAGGACGACGACGGGGCTGCGTATCTTTTGACCGAGGACGTGAGTTTGTTTTCGTGTCATTGCTTGGAGAGAAACATGGAGATATGTTGCTGACAGCGTTGATCACAGCGACCCAATGGCTTGCGCATCGATGCCCTGACGTCGGATTACCTCAATGTCACACGAAACGTTTACCTCTGGGACGAGAACATCGAGTCGCCCGCCATCCTGAAGAAAAACGGGTACTACTTCATGTTCGGGAGCAGGCTGACTGGCTGGGACCCGAACGATAACGTACGTCCTCCGAGCCCCTCTCATTCCCTCTTGTGCTTGACCGTCTTCTGACATCCACCAGGTCTACTCTTACGCAACCTCACTCTCCGGCCCCTGGTCCGCCTGGAAAACCTTCGCGCCCGCCGGCTCCAAGACCTTCACCTCACAAACGTCATACATCCTCCCCCTCGGCGACACGGCAATCTACATGGGTGACCGCTGGGTCAGCACGAACCTCATGCGGAGCACCTACGTCTGGTTGCCCCTCACAATCTCCGGCACCACCATCACACTCGCGGACCGCGTGAACTGGGTCCCCAATGTCGGCGCGGGCACCTGGGCTGCGGCTCCGACGGAGACGTCGTACGAGGGTGAAGCAGCCGCGCTCTCGGGCGGCGCGAGGGCGGTGTCGTGCACGGGTTGTAGCGGGACCTCGGCGGCGGGGTACGTCGGCGGATCCGCGGGTGGCAGGGTGCAGTTTTCGGGCGTGAGCGTGCAGACTTCCGGCAGGACGACGGTGAGGGTAAAGCATTTGAACGGGGATAAGAGCCAGCGGTGGGGGGTAATGACGTGTAACGGCGTCTCGCAGACGGTTGGGTTTTTGCCAACTGCGGATGGGAATACGCCGGGGAGCAGTTCGGTATTTTGTGACCTGAATGCCGGGTCGGGGAACACAATTTCGATTGCGAGTGGCGATTCGTCGTGGGTTGCTGATATTGACAGGATCTTTGTTCCTGTCAGTTAGGGTTGTTGTTGTTGTTGTTGTTGTTGTTGTTGTTGTTGTTGATTAACCTTCGGATCGCACAGTCAGTGGAAATACGAAGGAGTGAATGCAATGAGAATGGAGCTTTCTTATTATTCATTATATTTGTATGTATACGAAGAAAAGGAAAAGTGAGGAAAAGTTTTTAGGCACAAAACTAGTTGATGTCGATTATGAAGGGTCCAGTCAGAGGCTTATCAACCTCGATCGTCTTGACAGCCTCCTGCCTCTTTCCGGTCTGTCCCCCGCTCAGAAGCGTGACCTTGGAGACCTTGAGCGGCGTCTTGTAGCCAAACGCACCATCAACGGATACCTTACCGTCCTTGTAGTCGAAGGTGACTAGGGTGACGCCCGCCTGCTCCAGACTGACGCCATCATCGAGGTACAGCTTACCCTTCGCAGTGCCATCCCGTCCCACAGCAATCAACAGCTCAAAGTTCTCCTCGCGAAGCTTCGTCGTTGTCATGGCGCTGTTGGCGCGCAGGGGCAGCACAGAACCGCCGCGGATGAAGAGCGGGATGGTGGTGTAGTCCTGCTCTGTCAGGGTGACCGTCGCGCCGGCACCCTGGACCGTCTCGTGGGTGTACCAGTCGTAGAAGACGTCGTCAGGCAGGTAGACATCGACCGAGGTCGAGTCCTCCTCGGTGACGGGCGCGACAAGAACGGCATCGCCGTAGAAGTATTGCAGGTCGAGGCCAAAGGTCTTTTCGTCTTCTGGGTACAGGTAGAAGAGCGGGTTGATGAGCGGTGTCCCATCGACAGTCTGCTGGTGCAACGCCGTGTAGATGTAGTCAAGAAGGCGGTAGCGGATAGTGATTGCCTTGCGGGCGCTATCCGCCACGGTATCCCAGAGGTAGAACTCCTGCGAGATGCTATCAAGGGAGTTGTGGTTGCGGTAGAAAGACGAGAAGGCGGCGAGGGCTGCCCAGCGCGCGCACAGCTGCTCGTTTGTATTGTCGCCGAAGCCGCAAGCATCGGAGCCGACCATGGGGACCTGGTAAACAGAGGCAAACTGCAGCAACTGGGAGATGGAGACGCGGTACTGCTGCCAATTGGAAAGATTGTCACCGAGCCAGTGGCCGACGGATGTTCCGGCGCCGGCGAAGGTCGAGCGCGTGATGATGAGAGGGCGAAGGCCGGGGCGGCGGGCCTGCATCGCGATCCTTGAGGCTGTCGACATCATGGACCCATAGAGGTTGTGGGTGTCGTACATGGTGAGGCCGTTCTGGTGAATGACATCCGTGTTGACCGTCTTGTTAGAGATGCCGCCGCCGGCCGCGTTCGAAGCCGTATCCCATGCGGCCTTGTTATGAATGGCGTACTTTGGAAAGAGGAGGTCGCGGCCCGGAAGGCCCTTTTGATCGCCGGATGTTTGTCTCTCGGCAATGATCAGCTTGTCAAAGTTCTGGTTGGTGGGGAGCGTCCTGGGAGAGATCTCCTTGCGAACGAAGACGTCGGATCGCTTGGTTTGGTTGTTGCCACAGTCAGTTCCAGGAGGTTGGAAATCGCAAGGCCAGCCGGGGAGGGGGCGAGGGTTCTCACGGACTGGTGGCGGCTCAGGGGGGAAACCAACAGCAGAACCGTAGGGGTCGTCGCAGGGAAAGTAGCAGGGGAAGTTGGAAGGCTCGTTCATGTCAATCCACAAGGCATCAATGTCGACACCGTCGTCGGCCGAGAAGAAGTCGGCGAATTCGTTGTTCCAGTACTTTGTAATGTTCTCGGCGAACCAGTCAGGGAAGACAGTCACACCAGGCCAGACGACGCCGATCCAGACGGAACCGTTGCTGCGGAGAAGCCAGATATTGTCGTCAATACCGCGTTGCAAAGTGGGGGATTCGACGTAGGCCACTGCAGGGTCTACCATGACGATGTAGTGCTGGTCGTTCTCATGGAGCTTGTCGACTAGCTGGCGCACCTTTGCGAGGGGGTAGCGCTCCTGGTCGAGGGAAAAGACTCTGCATGGTGTGTTAGTGTACGCCCTTGAGGATGAGATTTGAGATAAGAGAGACGGACCTTCGTCTGTCCATGTAGTCGATGTCTGTCCACATGGTCTCGAGAGGAATCTCGGCGATGCTGTAGTTGTAGACAACCTCAGCGACGTTGAAGACGTCACGATATCCATAGCGACACTGGTGGAAGCCCAGGCCCCAGTATGGCATCATGGCGGGCAGTCCGGTGATCTGAGCATACTGCTGAGTCACCTCGATAGGAGAGGGACCAGCCACGAAGTAGAAGTCCAGAACTCCGCCAAGCGTGTTGTACTCGAGGTACTGGCCAGATTCCTCCGTCTTGTTAATGAAGACGTCCATACCGTTGGAGTTGAGGAAGAAAACTCCGTGGGTGCTATTCTTGCGGTGCTCATAGTAGACAGGATGGTTTCCGTACAGGTTGGCCCCGGAAGGGATGCCGTATGAGTCCTGAGACCACAGTGTGCGGATGTAATCTGTGGTGTTGAGACGGAAAGGGTCGGAATGCTCGCCCAGACCGTAGAGGTTGGGGTTCTCCGGCAGCTTGGTGCGGAGGCGCAAATACTGGCTCTCGAAGACGATGTTGGCGCCCGAGGTGTCGAAGAGGACCTCGCCCGTGTCGGACCGTGTCACGGTGAAGGAGAATGGGCTCTCGGTGTAGTTGAAGTGAAGCTTGGATCCCTCCGTGCTACCACCGCCAGCATCGGGGCGGGGAAATACGGAGTCGGGAACTTGGTAGACCTGGTTCTCTGCATCCTGGATCTTGACGTGAAGGCGAGTGTCTGTGATATAGCTCAGGATTTGTTCACACAGAAGCTTCCAAGGGGGCTAGGGTGTTGAAATGCTCACCAGTCTGATACTCAACAGTCAGAGTCAGGTCGGTCAAGTCAGTGCCGTACACGTCACAAGCCTCGCCGGCTAGGGAAAGGTCTGCGGTTAGGCCGGTAGAGGAGGTCTGGACGTTGGAAGCTCGGTAGCCCGGACACTTCGAGAGGGCGTCGTCGTTGGGGTAGTCTCTGCGGATAACGGCAGCCGAAGCCACCGCCGTAAGCAGCCCGAGGACAGAAAGTATTCTCGCCATGGTGGATGACAAGGCTTTTGTTTCTGACCTGTGTTGGCGAGGGCAACCAAACTGGTGAAAAAACAAGAAACCTTTGACGACAGGTTCAGAGCATGGCCCTGTGGCAGGCTTTATACTTGATTCTCTTTTGCAGATCCGAGAATAGCACAGTTACATCGGCACGAGGGCACGAAGGTCAATTGCGACCCCGCCGGTGTTGGGAGGGAAGGAGAAGGGGTAGGCGACAACTGCCCTCCAACCGCTCATCTGGAAGGCCAGGACATAATCATGCATGGATTTATTTTGTTTAACGTATGGCTGGCGCTTGTTGTGCAGTAGACAATGGTAGCGAATGGACCAGTGGTCCATTGGGTTGCAGGGTCACGGCGCGAACGTCATCCGGTCTTTCATTTGCACGGGTCCGCGGCTCACTGGATGCTTCGTGGATAGTGCCTGCGTATCCTGGCGCCCAACTTGCCAAGGGCCCAGAGTTTAATACCGGTCATTTTACTGTGGAAGCTTATTTGATTGAGCGGCTCAAGCGAGCAATGGGGCGAGGGAAGCTCGCCCCGTGGTTTACGTGACGAAAAAAAATAATGCCTCGGCGTATCGGAGAGCGGCAAATGTCCTTCTTTCCCCCTTTGCTTCCCCGCATCCTCGCTTTCGAGGCTAAGGGAAGTTCAGTAGTGTGATGACGATAACGATGTGCAGCTGTGCAGTTGGAGCTGGGGAAAAGGCCGAGATGGAGAAAGCCCGCATAATGCTAAGGCGCAGCTAAGGGTAACTGGTGCCATACGTAAGCTGTATCATTGGTGAAGGTGATATCAAGGAGGGGGGGAAAATATGGAAACAATAGAGAACGCCCAATGTTTTTTTTTTTCATGTTTGGTTCTAGCCTCTGCAGTTGGGATGAACAAGGGACTAGGGGCTGGCTCGGGTGCAGCCAACGGCCCGACTGGTGGCTTGACCGGATGGCGGGGAAGCACCTCAAAGAGGCACAACACCTCCAGGACCTCGCCAGCCCCGCATCCCACATCACCCCGCACCCGCTAAACATCCGGTGCGCCCCGTAAACCCCGGTAAACTTGGCCCGACAGCGGAGTCTCCGCAAGCTCACTTCCTGCCATCCTGTCATCTCTCTTTCTTGTTGCTGCTTCGAATACTTGCCACCCCTTGTGTTAATCGTCGTGTACCACTTGTAGCCTGTACCCGGTCGATCCCGGGGCAGCTTGAAGCTTGGAGCAGACAACACTCGATGCTGTGACCTGCCAAAGCATGGATGGCCTCGGCCAAACTGCCGGGAGGATTTTCTGCATCCAACGGACGTGTTTTCTCGAAATGGTTAGGGTAGCAAAAGGAGATGTATCACAACGTGTCAATTCGGGTTTGCCTGACGATCATCACTCCATCCACTAAATCCGATGATGGTTTGGAGAACTGTAGTTGTTCATGGCCATAATGGGGTCATGATTGCCTCCGTCTGCATCGCCCCAGCTGACTGATCACGGCTGTCTCGTTGGAGCACGCTGATAAGTTTCCGAGAAATTCGGCTGACTTGGACATAATGCATCCATGCTATCTAATAATTATCTGGTCGCAAGTGGTTCAAGACATGTTGTTTCTAGGGGGTTCTCCAATATACAGACTGTTTCGTATGCCTACAAGTGAATAAAAAACGAAGGCACAAGTTTGCTTCCTTTTAAAGTGATTCCAGAAGGCTATCCATGTCCGAGAAGTCTGGACGTGACTGTGACTCCAAGGCCATAGGATAGGTGGGAAGACATTGTGCTCATGAGCCATCTTGCAAAGCTTGCCAGGCCACTTGGTCTGTAGCCCTCTCACGTTGCAACTGTTTGATAGCTCCTTTGGTAACCATAACAGTTTCTACTAGTATTCGAACCTCAGGCTGTAGCCATGACTCTTTCAGTAATTGACAGTCATCACCGTATCCGAGGGTCTGTTATGTAGGAGATACATAGACCGACCACCCCCCGGGGAACATCACCCTTAAGATGGCGTTACTTACTCGTATCACCAATTCTCAGAATCCAAATCAATGTGTCCCAGGCAGCGGAGGAAACGCAAAACCTCAACGACATGCCCTTCTTAACGCACAATGAGCTTGGACCGTCGAGCGCCCGATACCTCTCCACAGACCTTTGGGACCATGATGAGGGCAGCAGCTTCACGTCGGAAATGAGGGAAAACAAACCTCTTCGTGTCTCGCCTCGGTCTTCTCTTTCTTCTTCCACCTAACCTCAGTTCAAGGACATCAGGGATTGGCAAGATCCGATGTCCGGCAAATCTCGCTTTCAACTACTGAAAGACGCCCCTTTTTTGCTCACTTGAGCTTCCTTAGTCATTGACAGCCTTTCTTCCTGCTTTTATCGACGCGGAAAAGACCAATCCCTCTCCCTCCGAGCTTTTGCTTGTCAAATTTCGGCTGTCATTGACCTTTGCTGGCGGATCATCTTTCCATCAAACCAAAGCTTCTGCTGCTACAAGGCAGCCACTCGGTACTCACTTGAGCTCTCCTTTCTGCCGACCAACCTTCTCCTCCCTACCTTTCTCTTACTAGGCGAAGCGCATCTGCCAAGAGGTGAGCTTTGCGCTGTAAGACTCCTTTGCCCTTGCTGACCCTTTGCCTTGGCAGAAGAAAACACAGCTCTAGCCCTTTTCCATCAACTTCTCGAAGGAAGTAACAAGAATGGCCTCCAAGGACACCAACAAGAACAAGGACCACGAGAGCGTCCGACGAACCCTTTGGCCCACAGTCGACCCTATGACGCATATTAGCGAGAAGAACAGCCAGCAGAAGAATCTCGCCGATGACATCCTCCAGCAGCAGCAGATCAAGGCTTTGTCCTCCGTCGAAGACGAACGCCATGATGCCTTATTTGCTGGCGCCAAGAAGGTTATCAGAGAGATGAAGCCCGCCGGTGGCGTTCAGAACCAGGACTCCATCAACTCAGGCCTTACTGACGAGGAGCGCCGCCAGGCCTTCCTCGCTGATCTCTACGAGGGCCCCTATGTCAACATTGGCCGACCCATTCTGGTGCCCGTCTCCCGCTTGCGTCGCACCAACCTTCATGGTGCCAACACTCGCATCGTTGGTGGCTCGTCAGACGACGAGCCTTTGCCCAGTGGCTTTCGCAATGAGTCGTCTGGCGTCCTTGGTGGCCCCGCAACTTCCGACAGCAGCCTTGCTTCGTCGACCCTTATCCACCTACACCCCTTGTCTATTGGTGAAGCCCTCAGATCCAACAAGGTTGTCTGTCTCGACAAGGAGGTGAACAGTGGCATACATATCGACCCCAAGAAGCCTAGTCCCGGCGGCGTCAACCCCGTCATCATCGACTCGATCCCCAAGGACCTTCTGGCTCTCGGCATGAAGGACAAGACCATTGACAGCGCCCACACCAACTCAGTTATGGAAATTGACAAGAATGAGGCTAAGCTTACCCTCTCTACCCCGGAAACTACCCCTCCTAGCTTCCAGTGGGAGAACCGTCCGTACGGCGCTACCCCTGATCGCCCTCGCACCGCCAAGACGGCCCCGGCCGCAATGTCCGTCTACAATGGCATGGAGGCGGACGAGTCGCCTTCCCTCCGCCACCAGATGGAGCGTCTCCGCGTCAATTCGGCTGACGCCTTCAATTCGTGTCCGACCACCAGTTCCGGCTCCATGAGCCGTCCTGCCAGCCACCCCCAGGGCCCTCGCGCGTATTACTTCGGCCTCCCGGTTCCGCGTACGCCAACAAAGGGTAAGAGAGCCCGGTGTGAGTTTGAAAAGACAACCACCCTCTCAGGCAGAGACGTCGCGCGAGAGCGCGAGATTCTGGCTCGCTTCGCCGCTGCTACCAAAGACGAGGACGAGGACGAGGAAGAGCCAGAGGAAGGTTAGGGGGAAGACGACGAGGACACGCCCAAGGCGTCGGTCCTCAACCGTCGCATAGATATTGACGAGGAGTAAGCGGCTACATGGACAAGTCCAGAATTAAAAGCTTTGTGCAGGACCTCTGTTTACTGTCCCTTTTGCCATCCCTAGAGTGTTATTTCGGTATTCTTTTGTGGTAACCGTCGTTGATTGTGCTGGCATTTCTCCTGTTGGCGTACATAGTTGAGTGGGATATCGAGTGACGAGAATAAAACCCAAATTGGTTCATGTCTTCTGTTTAGTGCTTCTGTCCTGTATTGGCATCATTTGGGTATCCCTTCCAGTATTACGTGTTGGTTTGGTTGTCATCTATGCCCTCTGTCACTGCAGAGAGGCGAATGCCAATTCATAACATAAAAGTCTGTGTGAGAAGACCCCAATAGAATGAGAGTCAACGCTAAAAGTACTCTAGATTTCACCGCAAGAATTGGGGTTCTGGCCAGTTGACGTGTGATTGGATTAAGGGTGGTTGGTCGTCGCTTCCTGTGTAGGCGCTTTATGCATATGGCGCAAAACTGGATATCGCTATTACTAGCGTATTTGGCCATACGCCCGATACAGTAATATCACAACCACAAAGTGTCTTGCAGCAATCACACCCCCTTCTGCCCCTTCCACCCTCCTCCACCACTCCAAACCCGAAACGGTACTGCCAGAGTAATTAAGGTACCTTTGACGAGGCCTTTCGCACACCCAGACAAGCTCCACACCCAAGTGCCAGTCGCCAGTCGCCAGTCACTCAATCGCCTCTCATTGCCGGCAGCGCCAACTTGTCTTGTCCCCGGTTCACCTCCGGGAAAAAGGCCCATCCATCTCTCACAGCTGCCTGCCAGTTGTTGCAACCCGGCCCCCCAAGAGCGGGTAGAACACGAAGGCCATGAACTTTCCCACTTCATCCTCCAACGACTTCACCTCCAACCCCAACGCCAGCTCCAACACCCAGTCGCAGCAGCAGTACCAACAGATCCACTACCCCCAGCAGCAGGTCCATTTCTCCTCCCGTCAGTTGCAGCAGCAGCAGCAGCAGCAACAGCAACAGCAACAACAACAGCCCCATCCACAGCAGCACCCACTGCCGCCGCCGCCGTCTCCTCCACCCGCGTCGTCTGCTACCGCGCAATCCCTCTCCGCCGCCCAGCAAGCTTTGGTACACGCACAGTACCAACAGTTCGTCCTCATGAACGGAATGAACGGCGGCAACGTGCCCAACGGCATGGGCGGCGTGCCCACTCCGGCCGGTCAGCAGGCCGAGCTTAACTACATCTATGGCATGGTCGAGGAGCTCAGTCGACAGCTTGCGGAGAATCGCCGAGTTACCGAGGACATCGTGTCTGGTCTTGGAAGAGTGCGCAGTCGCGCGAGGACCCAGGGGATGAGCAACGATGACCTCATCAACAACGCCGCCGATGACATTCACGGTATGGAGTGACATTTCATCCGATCGCTACTCATCAATATGCTGACCTGGTCTTAGCACAAGAACAGAACCTCGACACCCTCATCTCCATCCTCTCTGAATCCCTTGAAAAAGCGAAGTATAGTCGCGACGCCAACGCGACGCTCCTGACCCAATACGCGACAGTCCTCGCCACGATGCTGAAGCAATTCCACGAGTACAAGGCAAAACATGTCACGGACGTCGCTGCATGGCATCGCTCCTACCGCTCTCAGCTCGCCGAAGCACGCGCCGAGAATAGCAGACTCCGAGAACAAATCTGGGAAATGCAGGAGCGCGCCGGGAAAGCCAACGAGGCGCTGCGCAAGTTCCGCCGCAAGTACGACGAGAACGAGACGAGATGGGACCGGCGCGTCGAGGAGATTGCTGCACGTCAGGAGCTGCGTTTCTGGAAGCGGATGGCCATGCCCGAAGTTAGCGACGAGGATCCCTGCTGGAGCGACGACGATGACCTTATCGACTCTGCAGAGAAGGAGCGGCTGAAGGAGTTGGAGAAGAGGGCCGCTCAGGAGCAACTTGCTGGGAGTCAGCAGATGGGTGACGAATACTCGCGTCCACAGTCACCGGAATCTAGTATAATGGGCGGCGTTCCCATGCAGCGAGATCTGGGTATTCCCATGGGTATGCCCATACCTCCGCCGCGGCCCTCAAGTGCGACGTCCAGCACCGGTTCTTCTGGCCAATGATCGAACAGAGCGTTTGGAATTATCTGAAGCATGCTATGGGGCATCATCGGCACAAGGGTTATCTCGGGTAAAGGAAGTATTCGGCGTTGGGTATTGGGTCTCGGATGGGAGGAGCGCTTGAAGACGAGCGATCGCATTATACCTCATGTTACACTTGCCAAGCAGATTGCCTCTGGCTAGCATTGTCACGAATACCCTAATGGTTTGTTGAACCGGACGAATTTTAATGATCCAGCCTCAAATATACACTGCGGCCATCGCACTGGGGGACACAATTGTATAAACTGACCCTTTTCTGATCGGGGCGCCTCATATTATCAGACATAAACCCTAGCCTTGCCCTTCGTCAACCTTGTACGTCCTTTCCTGCCGTGTATACATACGTTGGTGACGGGGAAAATCAGTTGACGGTCATAATACTGGGTACCTCCAGATCGTCCTAGGTGGAGCTGTTCACATGAAGGCGGATGCCCGTCCGCACGTCGACCTGGTCTAGAGGAATAAGGACAGGCTGCTTCAGCTTTTTGACCATGGATTGCCAGAGGCGGTAGCCAAGGTACAGGACAAACGGGATCACAGTACCAATGTTATCACGAATGACGGCCTGAGCGTCATGATCGCTGACGGGCCAAATGGCCGTCAGCACGTTGGCGGACAGTCCTACGGCGCAAATAATTACTCCAACCCAGGCACCCCAAGCACCGAAGGGGCTGTTCCAGAGGAGCATTTTGTGGTCATGTCCTTGAGCAGCCCACGCCTTGCGGAAGCGAATGTGACTCATGCAGATGGACGCCCACGTGTAGTAGTTGCTCGCCCCCGAGAGGCTCAGTAACCAGTCAAAGATTGCACCGCCACCGGGCGCCAGGTCGACAAACGCAATTAGACCAAAGATGAAGGTGATCAAGAAGGCGTACACCGGCACACCCCACTTGACCGTGGCGCCCCAGCGGGGACCCATACCCTTCTCGCAGAGAGCTTGGAATGCACGGCTAGCGGCAAAGATGCTGGTGTTGGCCATTGAGACGATGGCGACGACGATCAAGGCGTTGAAGAAGCTCGGCAGGTGCTGAATGTTGGCGAGCTGGGCTGCCAGTGTGAAGGGACTGTACTTTGCGCCGTGGCCGGTCGAGGCCAGGCCCGGGTCGTCTGAGGGCACAACAAAGCCAAGGAGGAGGAGCGAGACGATGTAGAAGAAGAAGATGCGGGCGAAGACGACCTTTGTCGCAAGAGGGAGGGCCTTTTGCGGGTTCTTGCACTCGGCTGCCGTCATCCCTAGGAGTTCCGTGCCTCCGTACGACATACCGGCCACACGGAAGACCATGAGGAAGCCTGAAAGACCGTTCTTCACGGCGCCGGGATTATGCCAGAACTTAGCGCCCGTTCCGTGTCTGCAACGAGTTAGATGTGTATGGCCGACTGAAATGAAGAGGCAAGTTTGGAGATGTACCGAGGATCCGATGGCACAGCGCCAGTGATGATGAAGATGGCCACGAAGATGAAAACGGTGATGGCGACAGCCTTGCCGATGCCGAAGGCATGCTCAATCTCGCCGAACCACTTGGAGCCGAAGAATGAGGTACCCGTCAACGTGATAAGGATGGGCGTGACGATGTAGGCCGGCTGCAGGCCCGGGACCCAATACTTCATCTGCGCGGCGATAACGGTGAGCTCGAAGGGGAAGACGATGAGCCAGTTGAAGACGAAGTTCCAGCCCATGGCGAAGCCCCAGGGCTCGGATATCATGCGTCTAGAATATTCGTAAAAGGCACCAGCGACGGGGAAAGCAGCTGTGTATACATTGTCAGCAATAACATTGGTCATCGGTGTCTATCACTCTAGGCCTGCTAGAATAGGGATGGGTACTCGTGGGGGAAATGCCGGGCGGTAAAAAAAAATTGATAAAGCGGGAAGACGATTTACCTGCTAGCTCTCCAAGACACCCCATCGTGCAAGTAACACCAAGACCAACGATTGCAAAGTTGGTGACTAGAGACAACGGTCCGCCGGAACTCAGGGCGGCGCCGGATCCAACGAATAGGCCAGCACCGATAGAACCTCCCAAAGCCATGAATATCATGTGTCGAATGCTGATGTTTCGCTGCAACTTGTCGCCCTCGGTAGTAGGGACAATCTCAACAAAGTCATTCCCGCTGGGCGTTCTCGAGCCCACGGCCTTGACCTCGATCGTCATTGTCGTCACCTTTGCGGACTTGTCATCGTCGGCTTGCAAGAACGACATATCGGCAGGACGAAGATGGACTTTATAGAGGACCAGAGCACCAGAATGGAGAAGGGGGGCAGAAGCATCAAAGGACCGAAGGCGCAGACGGATGGGTTGAAGGAAGGAAAGAGACTTTTCGTGAATGAGGAAGAAATGGCTGAGAGAGAGAGAGAGAGAGAGAGGGATTCATGCAGTGGCTTTGGAGGGGACAAGTCGACTCTGAAGTAAAGATAAGGAAATCCCAATGTCAAGGAGGCACAATGAGGACCAGACCATGGTACGGCCATTCTCGGACGCGCTCGGATAGTTCACGATAGGAGGCGTGGGACTGGATTGTCTGGTCACGAGGTTGGAGGCGTCTCCGAGCATATAAGGTTCTAAAGGCGTTTTCTGGCCATCGCCGTCCTCGTATTATGGTGGCAACGATAGGCTCGTCCCTTCTCATCTCAGGACTTACTCGACCTGCTTTCTTGTCGTTTATTCAAGTATGGGTCAATATTGTATTGCAGAAGAAAATAAGAAAAAAAAGAAAAAAAAAGGGCACAGTGCCTCCTGAGCAAACGAAAGTAGGAAGGAAGACAAGTACAAGAAATTGCATCGGTAAACGCAGTCAACATGCTGGGCAACGTTCCTCCACCCGATTCGCATTCGTCACTTTAACGGCCGCATACCGCCGTGATGCTTTCAGAGCGTATCTTGACTTCCAGGTCCTCGAGCCAATTTAGCTCCAGATATCGTTTCGTCTATGCCGGGCAAGGTGAAGATAAGTAAGGACCTCACTTGATCATGGCGAAAGGGGGACAGTGGTTGAGACGCTGTCCCCGAAAGCTGTGACAGGTACGCGCCCGACTTTTGGACGAAATCGGGGCCCAGTTGTTCGCAACAACACAGAGTCAGGCTTGATGGTAAACCTGAGAAAAATGATACCGTGTTACAGTGTATTTATATTCGCGCTCCAATGCGCTGCCGAGGAGCTTCAGTGAGGCCATTCCAACTTGTAATCACGTCAACGAAATGTACCTAAAGTACCGATCTCAGCTCAGAGTCACGGTTCTATCAAGGTTGATGCGCTCTGGATATCGTCGGTACAGATTGGCCACCATGGTCTTGAAGAACCCCTTTTGATAGGTCTGGCTCCTCTTCGAACATGGAACTGGCACCTGGTTGGTAATACTTTTACGGCACCTAGACGGCTTAATTGAAACAAAGTTGCGAGATAGGTTAGAACCATGATGTCTAGCCATGGCTGGCACAGTTGTGGATGGAGGGGTGTGTATGCTTTAGTATTTTGTGGATTTACCTGCCCTCGCCTCCCAAAATGTTACCAATGTCGGGCGGTACACAAACTCAAGTTGCTTCCGTGTCAGGACTCAGCATCAGGGCGAACATCAAAGTTTCAAAACAAAGAATGTCAATTTTTAGAGCCAGATGGACTCAACAAACCAGCAAGCCTGATCGAAGGCTCATAAATCACAAGAACTAGAATCCCATGGACCGAGCCTTTTTAGCAGGTCTTTTACCCAGTTAACGTCAAACCCCGCCCCTGCTCACCAACCCAACGGTCATAATATCGTACAAGTGCGGATCTAGATCAACAAAGGATGCCTTAGGCTCTAATGGAACCGGATTCTAGGAACCTCAATATCCACTCTGTTCCCTACGCTGATCACCCTCATCGTCCTTCGAGCCATTGGCTGCCTCTCCCGCGTCCTTAATGGCCTGCTCGTCACCTCTGAGCTTGGCAAAGTAAGACTTGATGTCTTCTGCACCGATCGCTTGGCCGCTTTCCGCAAATTGCTGGAAGAAAGGCTTCAGCTGCTCCTTGAGGTGATTGTACGCCATAACACCCTCGATCGCACGAACGCGGTCAACGTTTCGCAGAGCACTCTCGCCACGCTCGAGGAGACTGCCGCTGCCATTAGTCGATCCGCCGTGCTCCGAGTTTGCACCGTCTGAAAGCGGCGGTTCGTACGTCTCCTCCTCCTCCAGCAGCTGTGGGTGCGGGTCCAGGTTGCGGTAGCATGAAGAGCAACGGCAGAAGCTGTTACGGAAATCCTCTTTCATGAATAGCGAGAATTCTCCATTTGGCGGAGGTGGAAGTGCTGCCCACTTGCAAGTAGACGCGGCTTCGTTCGGCTCTTCTTTGACTTCTGCAGCACTCCTGTCAGGCTGGGTCTCCGATGGCTCGGAGTCGCCCTTCAGTCGCTTAACCTCCACTTCAGCACCGTCGTCATCCGCCTTGCGTTTCTTGGTAGGTTCCTCTGTGATTGGAGCGTCCTCTTTCTTCTGACTTGAGAAGACGGCGGGTAAGAATCCCTTGGCACCGGCGTATTTCTTGATCCATGGATTGGCGTTTACACACTTGTAGCATAAGAACGCCTCGAAGTCATCTTCGCCTGGGAAGCCGGGTGGCATCGGCGGATCATCGTCGTCGTCTTCCTCCTCATCCTTGGTGCCAATAGCTGCCGCATTCTCTGCCGGGCGCGCCTCTGAACCTTCCGAAATCGTCGGCAAAGCTGCTGCTTCTCTAGCCTCATCCTTGGGTTTGGCCGCCTTCTCCTTCTTCATGTCCTCGAACCAGTTGGGGCCTAGACCAACCAAGCAGCCGGGGTGGTACCAATCTTCGCCACACCCGCCAATCTCGGCTGTCCCCAAGCCCAGGCACTGGAACATGGTGCCCTTCTGCTGGAATGGGTCATAATCACATTCGCACGCACAGAACCTGTTTCTAAAGTTCTGGTTGTACTTGTTGTTCGCATCCGGTTCCTCCGAATGAACGCCGCCCTTGGTGTTGGTGGCGGGGTTGATTCGCAGGCCGCAGGGACTTGTAGATGGATATCGCTTCGTACCGCAATCGCATGTGAAGTTTCTCTTGGTGAAGATTTCGACAAGGGTGTGTTCACCGTGACACTGGACCGAGCAGGCATAGCAGACACCTGCGCCATCGTAGGGGTCCTTCGGGTTCGCAGGCGGCGGGTTGCAAGTCAGACAGGCGAAGACGCTCTGACGAAGGGATCCGAGGATCTTGGTGCAGTTCTCGATGCTCTATGTATAGTCAGATGGTAGTTTCGCTTGGTGGATAAATGTGAAGGACGAACATATGGAAGAGCTTCGCGCGCGTCAGCTTCCAATTGCATCTGATCGCGAATGAATCTGGAAAAGGGAAAGATTAGCTTGGGACGACACTTGATGATCTTGGGATGTTGACGCACTCAGCAGCGGTTTGAGAGTCGTTAGATTTGTGCGACGAGAAGCTCTCGCTGCGGGCTGCCTTTGGCGCACCGGCAGGGACAGCGACATCAGCGTCGCCAGACACAGCTGGTGGCGGAGGAGGGTTCATTGACATTGTGAGAATAAATCACACTGTGGTGAACTCGAAATGGTGAAAATCCGATCACAGGTTGTCTTCCTGGTCGCAAGAGAAAACTGGTAGAGTAGAAAGATAAGAAGTTGTTGGATAAGACAGCAGGCATTCTGGGTCTCCAAGAGCATCAAGGCGTCGCGTTTGGGGAAGTACGTCAGATACGTACCGCGGCCCCCACTTTCCCTTGCAGCTGCCCACAAATGTCTATTTACGCGTCGTCCGCATCAGGAAAAGTGCCACTTTACGCGCTCACCCCTGACGCGGTTCCCCCTGGCGACGCGGATGGGTCCTCGTTCTAATTTCGCACTGCTGCCCCCTCCATGTTCTCCCCATTTCTTCGTTGTCCCCTCTCCTTTACAACCACCTTTCGACGACTTCGTCGCAAACTTTCGCAACTCAAAAAGAGGATTGATCTGCTGCTGCAAAGTGCCTCTTTTCAACCCGCAATCATGAGGTAAGACTTCTAAAACTTCTCGCCTGACCTTTAACCCGAGTCGCTCCACTGGAGTGCGTGAGAAAAACACTTCAGTGCTGACCGTCAGTTCAGTTCTCCTCTTAGAAGCAATCCTAGTTCCGCCAACAGAGGGACACCCGCTCGATCGAGTCGCAAGCGCGGTCGTGCGAATGGCGACGATGGGTCATCGGTTGCTCCGGGATCAAGTCCCATGCCATCGTCTCCCCCAGCACCCTTCATGGCTCACGGCGGTGACGATGATGAGGACATCGAGGACGAGGCTGAGATCCAGGACGACGACCTGGACGAAATGGATGAGATGGCTGAAGACGAAGTCGATCTTTTCAGAGAGGGGTTCGAACAAGATTACAGAGCCAAGGAAGACGATGGATACGAAGGCATTGATATCGATGACGAGGGCGAGTTCGGCGACATGGACCTCGCTGAGAGACGAAAGCTCGAAGCCCAGCTCAACCGCAGAGATAGAGAGGTTGCTCGTCGTCAACGAGTACCTGCCGCTTTCCTTCCTGGTGAAGACGACGAGGGCGACATTGATCTCTCGGCCCAGCCTCGGCGTCGCCGTCACCACTACGATGAAGACCCCGATGAGGACATGGATGCCGATATTATGGACGAGGAGCTTTCTCTCGAGGCTCTCCAAGATGTCAAGGCAGCCAGTCTGACTGAATGGGTATCTCAACCCTTTGTGCAAAGAACCATCAAGAGAGAGTTCAAAGCTTTCTTGACCGAGTACACCGACGAACATGGATCCTCGGTCTATGGTAACCGCATTCGGACCCTCGGTGAAATCAACGCCGAGTCTCTCGAGGTTTCCTACGAACACCTCTCCACATCCAAGGCTATTCTGGCTTACTTTTTGGCCAATGCGCCGGCTGAAATGCTGAAGCTCTTCGACGAAGTTGCCATGGATGTTGTGCTCCTTCACTACCCCGACTACGAACGCATCCACGCTGAAATTCATGTCCGCATTTTCGACCTCCCCGTCCACTACACCCTGAGACAGCTTCGCCAATCACACTTGAACTGTTTGGTGCGTGTCAGTGGTGTCGTGACAAAAAGAACAGGTGTCTTCCCTCAGCTCAAGTACGTCAAGTTTGACTGCACCAAGTGCGGAATCACTCTCGGGCCTTTCCAACAGGAGTCGAACGTCGAAGTAAAGATCTCGTACTGCCAGGCCTGTCAGTCTCGAGGTCCTTTCACACTCAACTCGGAAAAGACCGTGTACCGCAACTACCAGAAGCTCACCCTTCAAGAGTCCCCCGGCACGGTTCCGGCCGGTCGCCTGCCTCGCCACAGGGATGTTATCCTCCTTTGGGACCTCATCGACAAGGCTAAGCCCGGTGAAGAGATTGAGGTGACTGGTGTCTACCGCAACAACTATGACGCTCAGCTGAACAATAGAAACGGCTTCCCTGTTTTCGCCACTATCCTGGAAGCAAACAATGTCATCAAGTCACACGACCAGCTAGCAGGTTTCCGCATGACGGAGGAGGATGAGAACGAGATTCGCAAGCTTTCGAGAGAGCCCGGCATCATCGACAAGATCATCAACTCCATGGCTCCAAGTATTTATGGCCACACGGATATCAAGACGGCCGTAGCGCTGTCCTTGTTTGGTGGAGTTGCCAAGGTAGGACGGGGTTCTCACCAGGTTCGTGGTGACATCAACGTTCTGCTTCTGGGTGACCCTGGTACTGCCAAGTCTCAGGTTCTCAAGTATGTCGAAAAGACAGCTCATAGGGCCGTCTTCGCAACGGGCCAAGGAGCCAGTGCTGTTGGTTTGACTGCCAGTGTCCGACGAGACCCTTTGACCAGCGAGTGGACTCTGGAAGGTGGTGCCTTGGTGCTGGCGGACAAGGGCACGTGCCTAATCGATGAGTTCGACAAGATGAACGACCAGGACCGTACATCTATCCACGAAGCCATGGAACAACAGACCATTTCCATTTCGAAAGCCGGCATTGTGACGACTCTCCAGGCTCGTTGCGGTATCATCGCTGCAGCCAACCCAATTGGTGGACGGTACAACTCGACCATCCCCTTTTCCGCCAACGTCGAACTCACTGAGCCCATTCTTTCTCGTTTCGACATTCTGTGCGTAGTCCGAGACACCGTCGAGCCTGAAGAAGATGAGCGCCTTGCTCGCTTCATCGTTGGCTCGCACAGCCGCAGCCACCCTTCGTCATCGCAACCTGGGGAGGACTCGATGGAGGTCGAGCACGAGTCAGAGAACCGGGAAACACAAGCCGAATCACAGAGAAAAGAGGGCGAAATTCCTCAGGAGCTTCTCCGCAAGTACATCTTGTATGCGCGCGACCGCGTCAGTCCGAAGTTGTACAACATGGATGAGGACAAGGTCGCCCGTCTGTTTGCTGATATGAGAAGAGAGTCTCTGGCCACTGGCGCATACCCCATCACGGTAAGTCCCCCCTGAATGAAGTTCTAATATGTTCAAAGGCACTAATTCGACTTCAGGTACGTCATCTCGAGGCCATCATCCGTATTAGCGAAGCTTTTGCGAAGATGAGACTCTCGGAGTACTGCAAGGCGGAAGATATCGACAGAGCCATTGCTGTGACCGTTGAGAGTTTCGTCGGTAGTCAAAAGGTTAGCTGCAAGAAGGCGCTGGCTCGAGCTTTCGCCAAGTACACGTTGAACAAGCCGAGCGGAAACTGGCAAAGGAGGGCTGGGGCCAGTCAGGCATCGAGACGCGCAGGCGTCATGCGAGCTTGATTCGGTTGACCTATGTTTTTAGGATTGGGGTTCTCTGCGTTTTTATGACTGGGGCGGAACTTTGATGTATCAGCAAAACAGGCTGGTGGCGATCGGCGCAGAGGCGAAGCGCACATGTCCGGGATGGATATTTGATGGATGATATCAAGGTAATGCGAACAATGCCTGTTTATTATTGTTGTTGTTGCAATGCATGCTGGCCGCGAATGAGTTTTGGCGAGCATGGTCAGTCGTAACTGGTGGTGCAAGAAGCCTTTCATCGAGTGACGTACATTTTTCTGAGGCCAACTCTTGGCCGGTCATTTACTCCCACCACAAAGGCCGACGAGCCCTTGCGTGAACTGTCGGAACCAACAGATGAAAATCAGTGTTTTTAAATGTGGAGGGAATATGGGGCTACTTATGCCATGCCGTTCGTCGTAGTAAATAAGCCTGGAGTAGAGACGAAGAGGAGGCCGCGGGTGATGGGAAGGCATGTTTGAGCAATATGAGCACCACAGCGAGCCACCATATAAGCCTCTATCTATCCATATTGAGCGGCCCTCGTAAAGTTGCTGCATCGCCCCATCCAGGGTATGAAAGTAGATGGGGCGTATGAGGAGTATGTCCCTTGGCTGTATACGTGATGTGTGACTCCAACCAAGTCTTGGTTGGCCTCAGGTGCTGTTGGCGTTCGAACGTGATTCATCCGTACTTGACTTCAAGAGATATCTGTTTGGCGCCTTTCGCGTATTCTAAGTGTTGTTTTCTGACGATATCATAGGGAAGGTCTTGTCCTGTCAGGGTTCGAGGCCGGCATGGGAAGGGCCAGCAGGCATGAGGTAGACTTGCAAGCCTGGTACAGCTTGTACCAATGAACACTACAATTGGTGGTTCGGATCGAGCTCAGTTATAATGGCTTCTTCTCTGTGTTGCCTTCCTTCCATATGACAGCTCCTACAGATGCCTGCCAGTCTGAAAACCCATCGTCCTTCGTCTCGTCTCGTCAATGGTGGTAAGATAGTGGTATATCTGTAGGAGACACCGACATGGCTTGATATAGCGTCATTATGTATAAGGGGGGGAAACATCTCGACGAAACTACAAGCTGATAACAGACAGGTGAGTAACTCTGGCTATGTCTCTATGAGCCGGCATGCCTAAATGCAACATGATTGCTGTCTGGCGCCGGGTCAGTACAACCCGCGAGCGATTCTCCCAGCTCAGCCCGCCTTCTATCAGATACCATTCGCAGGTTACCACTTGACCTTCCATCCCCCCATCACCACACTTGAATTTGTAGCTACTTGATTATTTGAGAAATCATCTTACAGATTTCTGACACAACTAGCTGCAAACGTCCTGCGTTGGCCTCCTTTTTCAAGCACAGTCAATGGCGATATTCCACGGTTTCCCCTAGCAGCTGACCGAGCTACGGATAGAAAGCAAACACCAGCTGCAAGATTCGAGGCCTCGTTACCCGACAATACAGTCCTCAATATACTTTCCGGTTAAAAATTGTCGTGCCGGCTCTCGTTCAGATGTGCTGCAAATATCGTACAAAAACAAAAACACAAAACATACAACACCAGGTATTCGCTGATCGTCACCGACTCAACTACTAATCCGGCCCTCACTGGCTTATCTATGGGAGAGCGGACGGGATCCCGAGTTTTCCAGTGGGTATGGTCGTATGTGATAGAAGCACGCGCATAAGACGCTTATATTAGCTTGGTGGGTGACGATGAGAAAACACCACGATAATCTGTGTCACATTTGGGCGACCGTCGAATTCGACCTTGCTCCATCAACGGGCATGCTCGTTAAATACAAACCCAAAAGGTCTTCGTTTGTTACTTCAGCGCCGTACCTGACTCTGAGGAGCTCAAACATTTGTTCTGGCGACGAGGTTAGGATATGTTGGCCGTTTCTCAGCGACCAGGACATTTGATATTCTCACCTGTAACCGTTTGCCGTGACTTCTGGAAGAGGCATGTAAAGGGTTCTCTTCTGGCCCCCACGTTCGCATCATTGACCACATAGCTTGGCCGTAGATTCATTACGGCTCGCATAACAGACTTGTCTGGCACCGATCAACCAACCATGCCAAAACATGGATTCAATACGTGAACTGATCAAGAGTCACTACATCTGCTTCTTGGTCTAGGCCTCCATAACGCATCGGGCATCTTGCGTATTTTGGCGGCGGTGCTCGTCGTCTCTTCTTGTTCAACCTTACCATCCCGATCACTCTTACCATTACTTCAGCAGCCCATCTTCTCCGCCCCAAAGATGAGCGTAGCTGATCAATGCAAGTGCGACCCTAGCCAAGGCTAATCACTCCGTTGCCGAGACCGACGCCGGCTGGAATCATACCACCTTCTGACACCGTTTACACACAGCTTCAACCAGGACTGAGGAAAGTCTCCGACGCGATGGACGAAGCGACGTTCGTGGAGAAAGAGTTTTCTGCCGCCAATGGTCATTGGAGTTCTTGCAGTTGGCATCAGCAAAATTTGGTACAGAAGGATTAGCCGCGCGGAGTCTAAGCATAGTCTCCTTTCTAACTCCTCTCCTTACCTCCCACCTGAGTTTCACAAACACCACATAGTCTGATTTACCCTTGCGCAGTTCCTTTTTCTTCGCGCCAAGTTTGGGCCTCCCTGTGTAACTGTTTGCCCGTCCGGATTCGGGAGGCCGCCCCTTCGATCTACATTTGGTATGCCGTAGGAAACGTAACCGAACCAGAGAAAACAAAGGTCTCCATATCTCGGTTCGCAAGCTGGACCCTGCGCTTCATTTATAGTCTCCTGTAAAAGAGGTGTCTGCTTTGTTTGCCCTCGTAGCACGTTTGTGTCGCGTACCGCCAAAGCACTTCGCCATGCGCGACGCCATAACGGGTTCAACGACCGCTAGCGTCCGCGTGCGTGCCTTCAAGAGGATCTTCTTCATCCCTTGGCCTCCAGAGCATTCCTCGACTGACTACCGTCGCCGCCGAAGTACCTTCGTTTTCAGAATCAGTACATCCTCCAGAAATTTATCCCTCATTCAGGATCCCTCTTCCGAATGTCAGACAATGCAGCCATTTTTTCACGTCTCCCGCCCTCAGCCAGTGTCTCGTTAGATAATCAGTCCGCAATGCTTGTCCGGTAGTAACCACACCGCCCTTGATCTTCTTTGATACCCACACCGTGATAGAAAGCCATTATGGCCACATCCCTTTCTCCCCTCACCCCAGTCGCCGAACGGGTGGGAGAACCTCACCTGTTCAACGCACAAACAACGGATGGCAAGTCTACGGCTTCAAATAAGTTTCTTTCGTGCTCCGACTCCCGACAATATGGCTATGAGCGAACGCCATCCGGCGCCGGCATCGACCTTTCAACGTTAAGTGGCGCTGCACATAACCAAATTACACCTCAGGCCGAGACCCCGAACTCCTATCAAAGAGAAGCTTTCGGAATCTCAATGAGGAGCATCATGAACCGCATGTACTTGAAACGCGTCCCCGTCGGTGCTAAAAGCAGCTCGCCCGCAGCACCTCATTCTGACCACGGACTCCTTAGCATACGCGAGTCCAACTACATATCACGAAGAGAGGAAGAATCTGTATGGCCGTCAGACCCGGATCACGACCTTGTATCGCCACTAGAATCAACCCCATCCTCTGCCAGTGTAGTAAAAACATCAACACCAAAACCCAGACACTCGATGGCTTGGGATGACCCGCCAAAGTCTTCAGCTCCATGGCACGATACCGGAACTGAAGAGATGGGGGACCTGGGGTGCGCGGCGCCGAGAAAAGACGACAGCCGACACGATAGCAGACCGATGGGAACGGCTAGTATGCAAACTCCACCCAGACGAGACAAACACTTTATCGGGGAGCCTGACCAGCTGGATGACGATGACATGCTATCCAAGAGATTCAGTGAGTTTTCACACGACGTTCCTCCACAGTCATCACCTTCTAACAGAAAACCCAGGCCGGCCGCCAACTTACTGTGACTCGCGGAAGGACGTCCACAGAAAGAAGCACAATTGGCTCTCCCTCTCGATCCTGGCTCTGTCGATATACTCCACTAGTCTCAGCTGCCTCTGGTTCATCGTGGCCATCGTGCAGCCGCGATGGGGTCCACAAATCTCATCAAGCGGCGGCATCCTCCCGTCGACGGCGTCCCTAGTGTGCGCCATGTTTGCGAAGACGATTGAGATATCCTTCGTGACGGTCTTTGTGACCTTCATCGGCCAAGTCCTGACGCGCCGCGCGTTCGTGAGGAAGTCCAAGGGCATGACGCTAGCCGAGATGACGATGAGAAACTGGGTCATTGTGAGTTCAAGTGTCTCTCTTCTGGCATAGACCTGGATTGACTCGATAAAGCAACCTGGCTTCCTGATTACGCACTCCGAGACGTTGCCGTACGCTGGAATGACGTTGCTCGGGGTGGTTTCTCTCATCGCAACGGTCGCTTCGACGCTCTACACGACCGCGTCTGATGCCATGGTCGCTCCCAAGCTTAAATACGGTGGCTGGGAGAGTAAAACGCTGAATGGTTACGTCTTGGCTTCCTACGCGAACCCCCCGTTTGCTCGCGAGAGCTGCCAGACACCGCTGCGAGACAATGATCCTGCGGGTGTTGACACTGCTGGACGTGCTTGTCTCGAAGTGCAGTACGCAGGACAGTGTAAGTCGCTTTACAGAGTACGTCGTGCGAAAGAGTAAGTACTGATCGTCGTTCCAGCCTACCGAAATTTGATGTCCTTCTTGGGCGACTGGGACGCTATTAACAGGAACGGCACAAGCGCCACCGTCGACATCTCGCATCGCCCCGTGGGAACGGCCCTTTTGTATGATAACACGACGCTGACATCGGCGTGGATCGAGGTCGGGTTCGGCAACACAACCAAGAACTTTGAGGACCACGGCAGGATCGTCAATAACGTCACGCTCGCAATGCCACACCCAAGTGTATACGACGCGGCCATGAACCCGGTGAACAAGATTCTCCAGCCGAACGACTTGTCGGGTGTAGGAGAGTACGCCATCAAGGCGACCGTCGTTTCTCCTGCGCTCAACGTCATGTGTATCAACATGTCGCCGGATGAGCTAGCGCCTTTAGTCTATACGGAGTGGCCTCTGGGAAAGATCAATTCCAATGACACGCTGGTTCCGGGTCAGAGAACTGGGCCGCTGGACTGGGAGCAATATGTGCCTGGGCCGTCGGAGACGGAGTGGTTAAACCGGACAATAGTTGACGAAATCTTCCGCTGGGGAAAGCAGTACAATCGACGACCGCCCGTGTTCCAGCTTGTGAGTGTTCCTGACAGAATTGGATAATGCGGATGCTGATAGTTGCCTCCCAGTACCCCGCCGACTTCAACATGGTGACCAACACCACAGCGATGAACGACGCCATCTATATCTTGAGCAAATCGGCATCCGTCACGAACTACACCCTCTGCGAAATGCGGTCGTGGGTATCGCCGCTCTGCTCGACGCACTTCAACATCTCCGGCACCGCGGGAGCGCACATGCAAGCCCATTGCGAGGACCCGGAGGACAAGGACAGCTACAATCATGTCCACCCAGAAGTCTCGTTTTCCGTGCCCGTAGTCGACTGGAAGGTAAGAGCCACGCTCGCTTGGCACACGCATATGGACGCTCACTCACCTCTACCCTAGAATATCGCAGACCAATGGCGCCTTTCGATGGACATCAACGGCGGCGCCCAAAACAACAACGCCTCCAACGCCCGCATCCTCACGCAATTCGTCCTCCAAAAACCGCAACTCAACCCCCTCCTCCCCTCCATGGCCGAAGCCCTCGCCGTCTACGCCTCCTCAACCCTCATCATCGGCGGCCACGGTACGCCCTTCGAGCACTACTGGCGACACGAAAAGATGCAACTCGGCGCTCCGGGCAGCTTGGACCCGTTCCAGGCCTCGATCCGCACGCAGGAGTACACCTCTGGCCACGTGGCAGAATGGCAAAAGGCCTTTTACCTGGTCCTCGTCCTTGTCGTGGTCATCAACGTCGTCTGCCTCGCCTACTTCCTTGCGCGGTCCGGGCTGGTCACCGACTTCACCGAGCCGCAGAACCTCTTCGCCTTGGCCGTCAACTCGCCGCCCAGCGAGCAGCTTAAGGGCAGCTGCGGCGGCGGGCCGGTGAAGCGCGACCTCGTGGTGCCGTGGCGCGTGGCCTACGCGAGCGCCGCGAACCACTACTTCTTCGAGGAGGCGAGCGACCGGCCGTGGCGGGGCAAGTATGCCGGACAGGACCTGTTGTCGGCGGACACGGCATACCGCGGGCGGCAGCGGAGCAGTTACCACAGGCTGAGCACAAGCAATTCGTGGTTGTCACATTTATGGTAAGCAAGTCTGTACAAACCCGGTTAGTTAGTGTGCTTCCCGCCCTGCATGACTCCTAAGCTCGCCTCGGTACTGGTCTTCATGTGCCTCAGAAGGACTCTCGTATAACAGTTTCGTGCAGGAGCAAGCCCACCCGGTTGTTAACTGTATCGAGGGCAGCTCGTCTCATACTGGTGTTTTGAGACGCATCACGTGCCATACTTATATAGACCACAGTGGGATTTTGCAGAACTCCCCTCTCGGAAGCGTCAACCTCTTATCAGTATTACAGCCTCGTGGCAATGAGCAAATTGATACTTGAGATACCGCATATAGGCAGCGACATAAGTAGGTTCAATGCGCTTGAGTCAGCCTTCGAACATCGAGCTAGATGCTGTCGGTTGTGACAATGTCTGTGATCGTGCCGGTGCGAGCGCAAGTGTGAACGGTCTTCGTCCCCCGGCCTTTTGATCGTTGCAGTTTCTTTGGGAGCTTCATGGGTTGCTCGCGGTACGGTTCCGAGCCCGGTCGTGGGGTATGACCGGGCATCAGCACTAGTCATCGTTGAGTCCACGTTCTGGTAGACCGAGGGAATTTTGAGATCTCGGATCGGAACCTCGGGTATCACGGCGCCCTTGACTCCAAGTAGTTTCCGCTCCTCCGTGGATATTTTTTCAACGCAGGTAATAGCCCGAATGTGGTGTCTTCGATCTCCGTTTGTAACCCGACGCGACGACTTGGTGCCATGAGCGCCAACGCCGCCGCTTGAAAGCACATTCAGCTCTGGTGTCTCGTCGTTAACACTCGAACTGTTTGTTGGAAATCTAGAGTCCGGAGGCACGTCCACGCCGGAGAGCTCGTGGGCGAACTCCCTCTTGTGGTCTGCCAGTAGCAGCACGTCTAACTGAGGATAGCGAGCATAAGTACAACAGTACCACTGCTCGGTCAACTTAACCGATGGTACCTGCTCGATATTGATCGTCTTTCTGAAGGGCGTGTAGTCTCTATCCTGTGTAGTGATGTCTAGCGGTTAGTAAGGGTTGTAAGGTTGGTCTGGATGGATGTTGGTGGGTTTTGGTGTTAGTTTTCTAGGCTTATGTTTTCAAAGGGCTGGTTTGAATTGCCAACGACGTGCAAGTCGGGAGGGAAACCATGGCCTGTTGACATGAAAACATAGCAGAAGGCAGCCCGGACGGACACTTTGTTTGGAGTTTCAAATGATACCAATGAGTTCAGGTGGTTGTGCCCCAACCCACACACACAGACATATATATACAGTCTCCCACCCACGCATACTCGCGCACACCGTCATGGCCTTGCACCAACATCGTCGAACAGAAGTACAGGAGCAGACAAAGACTGTGTGTAGGCATTCTGATCCAAGTCATTGCCATCGCATCCTTCTTCTTTCTCTGCTGCCTATGCGTTTAGTATGGCGACTCGAGGTCGGCCTCTCTCAGGCCTGTGCCCACCCTCAGCTTTTTCACCTGCCCTTGCATGAGCTGAAGCCAGAACACCGCAATAGAAGGGGGTTTAAAAACCAGTGGGAAAAAAAGATGAAGAAAAAGGGCGGCATTAATCGCACGCTCACAATAGGTTTGGACAAGGTGGTCCCCAGCAGCCAGCGTGTTCGAGAAAAGGAGGCTGTGCAAATGGTCACTCAAACTTTATACCGCCCGTGCCTATTGAGAGATGGATGTCTTCTTCACCTAACCCGGCAGAGTGAGCCATGTGGCCAACTGGCACGATTCCACCGTCTAAACATTGATCTGCTGTTTTGACGTGTCTGGTGTCGGAATGCCTTGCCGTCCACCCTCCCACTCCTTTTTTTTTTTTTTTTTTTGGCTCAGAGACACCGACTCTCTGCTTCTTAGTTCTTTCTTAGCTTATATCATCATCGCCAGCCTCACTCATTCGCCCATCATATCCACTGTCTGTCTCACACGGGGGAGGGGACGGTCAGCTGTGGCTTACATCTATCTCACCGGGTCATTAAACCACTGGAACACCTGCATATTAACCCTTGAGGGGTCCTTTGGTGGCCAAACTCAAAAAGCTTAGGCTCTGTACGGCAACCACCCGACCACGACCACGAAAGCAAAGAAGGCCGTCTCCGCCAAGTTTCCCTGACGCTTGCAGCGGCATCTGTGCGGATCGGCCCAGCTACATACACGTTCCTCTCTGTTTTGATTTCTTGGCATCAGCCACGCCTCTCGCTTCTCTCTGTGCCTCTGCCACTGCCACTCTCTCCTCTCATCAACCTCGCTTCCTCTCCTAATCCACAATAATTTTTCATCCCACCTTTTCTTGTAGATCCGCTGCATCGTCTCCCTCATCTGGTTTGTCCTGCGGAGCGTTGCATCCTGCATCCGCACCCGCATCTGCACCGCCCATTCCCACACTCCACTCCGTCGCTCTCCCACACATCGACCCAACACCCAGACCTTCAACGCCAGTCTTGGCATTCTCAGCACCAAACATTGGCATCCCATCCCGCCCCATTCAGCCCGCTCGCCTTCGATCACGAGGGTGTGGGTAGCCTTTTAGGTCCTCCCAATCGACTTCAGATCCGGCTCGAGAGGAAAGGCCCAAGCCTTCCTGGCTCATTTCATCGGCTGCCCCAGCCGCCGCCGACTGCAACGCTGTTTTTGCAAGCAAGCCATCTTTCCAGATAAAACAGAAAACCAAAGAGGGGCAAAGGGCGGACACCACAACCTACGAGACTCGTGAATCGAACCATTTTCCCCTCCCTTTATTGAGGAATGCAAGCTCTTCAACTCTGGATTCGACATTTACATCCTGGCCCTCGCGATTGAACACCCCCTCCCCCCGAAGAATAGTCAAAAGTCACCACGGAAACCTCGGAGCTCGAGGACGACATTTTGAAGCGTTTGAAGCGTTTGAAGCGTGTGAGAGACCAAGAGAAGCGAGAGTGAGAGATCACCAAGATCGTGATAATGCGTATGTCCCCCTTTCACCGCCGTCGCATCCGAACACCACTTCCTTCTCAGTTGCGTCAAGATCCGACTGTCCGGCAGTTACAAAAAACCATATGCTCACCCCGACGAACAGCATACTATGCCAGAACTAAGGGCCGGACGCAGGAGATCCCTCCCGACGGCAGCCGGACTCCTCTCTCGGCATCCGGCGCCCGATCACCGCTGCCGCCCCGGACACCCCTCGGTGAGTCTCCGGTGCCGACCTCCACCTACTTTCCTAATCCTCTCATCCCCATTGCATCGTCTCCGTCCCCATCATCCACTCGCCCCATCCGTACTCACCCACTCAACCCTCTCCTCCCAGGTCCCCGCCGTCTCACCCACAGCCTTCCCATTCACTCATCGTCCTTGTCCCCCCAACTCTCACTCATCTCTACCCTTACCCAAACCCTCATCTCGACGACCGCCTCACAAAACACCACTAACAACCACAAGGCCACCAAGTCTCATCACGCTCCCTGCCCGACCTGAGCGCCGACGTCCGTGCCGCCCTCGGGGCGCCCAAGCACGACGACGTTACCTACCGCCACAGCATCTGGACCCGCTGCCGGTGCTGCCGCCCCGGGCGCGGCCCCTTGGCGCTGCTGCACCGCGTCGTCCTCGTCCCGCTCGCCGACGCCCTGCAGTTCCTCGAGGAGGCGTCCGGGTCCGTGCCGCCCATCATCCCCGCGCTGCTGGCCGCCCTGTTCTTGCTGGTGGCGCTGCCGCTGCTGATTGCGTGGGACTTCCTGTGAGTCGGCGCCGGATGCACAGAGGCGAGCGCGAGCGTTTTTTTGAGGGACTCGGGTAATTCGGTGAAGGCCGAAGGGCTGTGAGGAGGACCGAGGGACGTCTGGAGTACACCCGGACGGGCGTGACACCTATTGCTACGATAGATTGTACGCGACTGACTTTTCCTTCTTCTACTACGGCGCATCAAACAAGCGAATGTATCGTTTCTGGGACACCAGCAGCTTTGCTGTATTCCTCTTCTAGTTTACATAGACATACCCGGCACGATGAATCCATGGATCGTGTTCCAACATGCCTCTCGTCCTTCTTCAACCCTCGGTCTTGTCAACAGCTTGGATGCCATCACAACTAAAGTCAAACGGATTTGGCAGCTCCCGAGGACAAAACCCGCCGACGTTGTCCCGCCCAACCTCGGCAGTCCGTCGACACAGCCTCATCATCGCCTCATACGCTGACGCGCCCCCTCGCCGCCCCTGATTCTCATTCTCTCAACTTGACGGTGAGTAGCTTGGCCATCACGGCGATGACGATCTGCGCCTGCGTCAATTGCCCCCTAGGTACCGCGAAGAAACATCACAGAGGAGAGAGAGAGAGAGAGAGAGAGAGAGGGAGTGAGTGAGTGAGTGAGTGAGTGAGTGAGTGTGATGTCGAAGTGGCTTTACGATGTGGGGAGCGCGGACTGGAAGTGTTGCAAGGTCTGTTCACTGGTTTGTGGGGTTGAGCAAGGGAGGCGACATATTGCAGGCGGAGGGGATACACTGATCTCACATTACTTTTCCTATCGTATCTTTGCCCGGATGGAGAAGCGTGTCGTGAGCACAATGTCAGGAGAAGATCACTCCCTCGCCAAAAGATGGACTACGGGGTTCAACATCCTGCCCAACCCAACCAGAGTCTCGCAACACACACCAACTTACCGCAAGTCACCGGTCGTCCTGAAGTACTTCACAGCCGCTCGCTCTACATCAATCATCAGCACTTTCACTGTCTCGCACAGCCACCCAACAACACTCGCCATAGGTAGCAGTGAAGATCAACTGGAAGTGTCCCATCCAACAGCGCGGTCTCCTCGATCACGGGTTTCCCTCCCAACTCCGTCAACACCTCTCCGCGTGTCGTCCGCGCTCGCCCTTAATACCAGTGCGGCGACGGATGTAACCGCCCGGAACAGCAATGGCTTCTCACGGAACAGCCACTGAGACGGCGTGGTGTTCTGATGTGCTATTTGCTTTGGGCCCTCGTGCACGTGAGAGAAAGATCGTGGCGAATCTGGAGCTGAGCTTCCCTGTTTGTGATGGACTCCGCCCGGGGCTTATCCGGCGTGACGGCGGCATCATCTGCTTCGACATCGTAGGTACACGACGGCATTCGCACCAGCCGAGGCCCCAACCCACCACGTCTCACAACAGTCACCACCTAGGCTCGAGATCGACTGTATCTATGCTACATCATCATCCATGGAGTAGAATTCGCGTCGCCAACAGCCGAACCACCTAGGTCTCCTTGTCGTAGCCACGCAACCAACCCCCAGCCGTCCGCGTTTACTCCACGACGCCAGCTTTTTGTCCCTGAAGGCAGCCCGCATCTGGACCAGATTCACAACTGAAAAACCATGCTTATGTAGGTAAATGCATGGATCACAGAGACGCCGCCCGGCATTCTCCTCTCGAAGCTGGCAACGGGGCCAGGCCCGCATGCACGGCGCAGTGGGTGGACTGCGGGGTCCCGGTCGGAGGCCAGGGTTGATCCATGGAGCAGCCCAACCTAAACCCACCGACTTCCTTTACGTTTTGTTTGATGGACTCGGTGAGAAATACGGAAAATTTGGTTCTCTTCAGCGTTGTTGTGAGGGGGTTTCCTGGGTGCTCTCTCTTGGAGAGGCGCGGTGACGGCGTGGTTGGGGCGCTCACGTCTCAATCATTCAACACGAGATGTCGACGGTCGCGGGTGCGAAGTGCAGCCAATCACCTCGACACGCTGATCAACCAAGTGGCTTTATTACAAGACGGAATTGCGAGGTCGTCGTCGCTGATCGTTGCTGATGAATTTGACTTTGATAAACCGCTCCGGACTAGGACTTTGTATTCCGGGGTTATCCAAGTGAAGAAGCATCCGGCAAAAGATGCCCACGATATATGCTAGGAACCTGCCGAGTTGGCTGGTAAAGTGATAGTTCAACAGAAGGGAGGCGTGCAAGCTTGGCGTAGAAAAGGAACAAGCCCCGTTGCGCAACACTTGTCCGCCATTACCTACCAAAGTCCTGCGCGGGTGAAGACATGCTGCGACAATGCCAAGCCTTTGGTATGAGTTATTGTGAGGGGTCTGGTTTCTAGGCCCAAAGAAGGTTGCTGGCAGTCATGCCGTCTGACGTGAGTTTGATTGCAGCTAGCGCGAGCAAAACAAACAAGAGGACCACTTTTCTGTTCGAATAAGAAAATTAAAAGGCCCAGTTTTCAGTGTTGTTGTGGCAGGTCCAGGAATGCCCGTGTTGCTAGGGGAGGAAAAAATCAGATAAACAACGCGAACATCACGATAACTGCGAGCGAGAAGCGGCAATGGCTTGCGCAACGTGAAATAGGTATCATTAAGAAGTTGGTGTAAGATGTGTTTGCGGCGTCGCGATTGACATGTGGCCGCTCCCACGCATTATCCGGCTAGTCGTGATGCCGGTATGTACAGCCCGGACGTTTCCTTCATAACCACGTCTCTCGTGAGACTCCAATCCTATAGACGGTGACTTGTGTCGAGAATCGAAATCGAAGGTCGGGTGGTGGTGGTGGTGATCCGCGATTGTGTAAACATGAGCGATGTCGACACATTGAGGCTGGCTCTTCCGCATGTGCCAGCCACGACCCTCTCATGTGAGAGTGGGTGGAGGGTCGTCTATCCCGACTTCAAAGCGCGTCCATTTTGAAGCCATTCATTACGTTCGTCTCTGTTCTTCCTCATGCTCCCGGGAGGTGATCGTCGCGTTTAAGCCTGGGACGCAGCAGCTTGGCGCTTGGCCTTGCGGCGCGACAGGCAGCGGGAAACCAAGAGACCGATAACGCCGACGGCGACGACGAAGACGATGCAGAAGACGACGATGACACCGGCCTCTTGGGAGGCCCAGTTCTGGCGCTTGGCGAGCTGGTGAACAGCGTCGCGGGCGACAATGGAGTTGATGGCGGGCATTTTGAACGCGAGGGTGGGAGTGGAAAGCCGGCTGGGAGAAGAAAAGACTTGTCAGCGATGAGTGAAGAGGAAAAGCGGCCGAATGAAGAGATGATGACGGGCAAGTGAGTTATGTATGAGAGAGTGGTCGTGGCGACTGTTTGCGATGAGCGTAGCGTCCCAAAAGCGGCCAAGGTCAAGGAAAACATGCCCCATCCATGGATTGGGGCGTGTAAGCTTGTCCATATGAGGCATTTTATGGGGACGCCGGTCCGTCGCCTCTAGGAAGCCGACCCTGGGAGCTCGGTGCCCATCGTCATTCCCGGGGTATCCGGCGTTCGCGTAGAGGAAAAATCTCCGTTGGTTTCCCTCATGAGTCCGTCTTGCCAGATTGGGCGTTTTTTATTCGGGCGCGAAGCTCAGAAGCACAATGACGAAGACCAATTGAGAGGCCAGGGCTATTGTCGCATGGGAATAGAGACATTGAAAGGGGAGCAAAGTACCTTTTGATTAGGCTGCAAGTTCGGCGTCGAACGACAGAGCAAGGTGGGGAAAGAAACCTGGTGGTTCGATCGCTAGAATCGCAGGGCGCTGTTTGTCAGCGTGACTGAAACAAAAACCGGGGATGGCTTGGCGTTTGGAGCTCACGTTGGTAGGTGAACAACACACACAGGGCGAGGTGAGAGGATGCAATTGACCGTCGGCAAGGGAACAAGTCGGCGTGAAGCAGGTGTGAGGGATTGATTGATGAGTCGTTGAGCGAGTTGGGGGAGGGAGGAAGTTGGGAGAAGAAAAAAAATAGGAAGAAGAGGGCAGGAAGTCGAGAGGTGGAATGACGAGAGCGGGCGGAGGCAGTAAATAGCTGGTCAAATAGTCGGCCGATTGGCAGGCGCGAGTGTCACTTCTGCTCTCCTGGTTCCTTTGCTCCATTGCGACCTTGCACCGTACATCGTACTATACACCACCGTCCACCGCAATTGCATAGGACAAGAAGCCAGGGCAGGTACAGATACAGAGGCCGGTACCTTGGCGCCAGGCTCTCGTCTGGCTCAAGGAGGGCTAGAGTTCAGGCCATTGACAAGTCGCGATCCGTACTCGTGAGGTGGGATCGGAGGTCGCGTTATGTCAGAGGGACGGCGCCAAGCGAGCAGGATAAAAAGCTTGTCTCCATGGATGCCGGGAACACGGCAGGGTCACTCACCACCAGAGGCCTTACCGCTGTGGGGAATTGGACTTGCTAGGCCCTGCAAGCTCCTTCTAAGAGAGTTGGAGAGGGAGAGGGAGAGGGAGAGAGGGAGAGACAGAGTCACAACCCACACCAGCCATCCAGCCAGTAATTAGCGCGGCACTTACAGGCCAACCTACAAGTCTTTATCTGCGGGTGCCACTGGGCGCGGGAAGCTTCTCTTTGCGCGAATTTCAAACCCAATTCGCGACACACCTTGCGACTCTTCTGTCCTCAACCATGGTCCATACTGTAGTGTGTGGACGGAGGTGTGTGTGTCAACCAGTGCGAGCTTTTCACACCCAGAGCCCAATGCGCACAGAGACGGGACGGGACCATTGGATGACATGGGTGATCTGATGGGGCCGGAGCCGGGATGAGCACCGGGCCCCAGCACACTTTTCCGGTGGGTTTGCAGGGCCACTGGTTCGTCCAGGTCCGCTCTACCTCGTGGCAGTAGGGAATCTCGGTGCCCTTCTCATGTACCAACAAGAACAATAACAAAAAAGACTTGCAGCCTGGTCTGTCATCAGTCACGCCCCTTGTCGGTGTTATACTTTGGTACCAGGCCGAAGTAAAATATCCCTGTTAGGTACCCTAATGCTCACCCCCCTACTATTTTGGGTTTAGCCAACATTTACAGTACTTCTGCCAGCCTGCTGGCTGTTAGCTCATTTTCCCCTCTATCCATCACCATCACCA
>LFIW01002668.1:0-95187 GCA_001625285.1 Colletotrichum incanum | reverse complement strand
TCGGGGGGAGAGGAGCTACGCACCGTCGACGGGGAAGTCTTCGAACTCGTCGTCCTCGCCGAGCGCGGGCTTCTTGGCGGCGGCCTGCTGCTGCGCCGTCGCCTCGTCGGCCTTGGGGTCGGCGGTCTTGTCCTGCGCGGGCTTCGCGTCCGAGGAGGCCATTGTGTGTTGATGTGTGGTTTTGTGTGTTTGGTTGAGGTTTGAAGGTTGGTTCAGAGGATGCGTTTGCTCCCCCTCTTACTGCAGATTGCCCTTGCGCGGATGGATCGTCCTTTTGGGGGGGAAAAACAGAGTTTCGATTGGAGAGGTCGTGGATCGGGAAGGGGAAAAAAGACGGGGGGGAGATGCTCGGGTCGTGGTGGTCGCAGGTGTCGAGAGAGACGTTGGTGGTTGCGGGATCGCGATGGATTGGATTGGTGATGGTGGTGGGAAAGCTACCGGGGTACGTACGAGGTGCTGCTGGCTGCGGCAGTCGCTGGGCTGGTGGAAGGTTGTCGACGGGGCGGAAGTTGCCGCGTTTTGCTGAGCGAGCTGGGTGCGGCGTGCTGGCTGGCTGGCAGGCTGGCAGGCAGGCGGCACTGGGAAGGCGTAATCGCTGGCCCTGGCGCCGCTGGTCAAGGGCACGGGGTGTGATTGTAGTTCCCCCCCCCCCCCAGCCGGCGCACCCCCGTAGCAATGGCTAGTCTCCACTCTACGCCAGGCTCGGTGAGGGCCGGGTGGGACGTGGACATCGCGAGCTCGCAGGCTTTTCTATGGGAGAGTAGGTATAACTTCTTCTTGGCAACACAAGTTTCTTTTTCTTTTTCTTGGAATCGAAGGAGGAAATCCAATCACTCCAAGTAACATGGCAAAGCGACCACGTTCTTCAGCAGGAGACCCTTGAACGATGCGACACGAATTGGGATTAGACCGGTTATTGATGAAGTCCTCTGCTCTGTCAGTCCTCCGTTACCAAGGGATTTCACTGCCCCGGTTTCTAGAGACACAGTCATGATCTTACATCACTCCATCAGGAATATTACCATAGAAAGACCCCTCATCATAATCGGTAAACTTGAAACTGCTGGATAACGTTTTGTCATGCCGTGTCCCAGAACATTTTCAGACTGTTCACCCATTATCCGTACTGGTCCTCATCTATTGAGGCTTTCAATACTCGCTGCTACCTACTCGAACCTAGTCTTGAACTCCTTTACTTGCCCTGACCTCAAGTTCTACTCCCCCTGCACTAGCCCACAGCCACCCTTCAGCGTATCTTGGATAACAAAGCCGCGACGCATAGCAATACCCGCCCTGCCACCACGTCTCCATGCCCACCATCACCCGGCACACCCAACCGCGCTGCCCGGCCGGTTGGCACATCTCCGTCCACCGCTCCGTCGTGTGTCGGTAGTCCTTCTTGGCGACCTGTCGGATAGTGCACATCGTGTCTGTCTTGGTAACGCTCGAGCAAGGGCAGCAGATCCTTTGGTGCGAACGATTCGATGAGAAGTGGATGCGAATGTAAAATGAATTCGTCTACTGAGACAATCCCCTGACGAGCCGCCTTTACAATTGCCCATGACGCCGGTGACTCTGCGCTTCCCATAAACCACGCTGTTTGTTACACTGCTAACGACTCACGCCAATCGTACTCCTACACAAACAATCAGTCCCAGTGGACATCGCTATAGTTCCAATACTGCAAGTACCAGCTATTCTGTACCGAGAATAGCCATTCCCAACAAGCGCTCAATACCCGTTCCTTCATGCCTTCCTAGTGTTTGAGGGGCTGAGAGTGCTACTCGTCCTCGTCTTCGTCGGCCACGTCGCCCACTTCTTGCTCCTCTTCACCTTCTTCTGCCTCCTCAGCTTCTTCACCTTCACCTTCGCCCTCTTCCTCTTCCTCTTGTTCCTCGTCTTCTTCCTCTTCACCTCCCTCTTCCTCTTCGTCTCCCTCCTCCTCCTCCTCCTCTTCTTCTTCTTCTTCACCTTCCTCTACTCCTTCACCTCCCTCTTCTTCTTCGCCTCCCTCTTCCTCTTCCTCCTCGTCATCGCCGTCGCTGGAACCATCATTCTCCCCAGCCAGACCAGAGTCCACGCTCTTCCTCAGGTTCGGAAACATAAGTGATGGAGGTGGCTGCTCATCCCAGTCATCAGGGACGTCACTTAGCTCACTTTCGTCATCGGCCGAGTCGTGGATACTGCCCCGAGGGCTGGATCCTGCCGTGGCCTGCGCGGGCGCCTCTTCGCCGTCTTCACCTTCCATCACTGTGTCGTCCTTCATCTCGGTGTCCTCGCCCTCGTCACCCGCCTCGCCTTCACCTTGGTCTTCGGCGTCACTGCCCTCCTCAACATCTCCAGCAGGAGTATGCGTCCCGTTCCTGCCGCTCGAGACCGATCCGACGCGGGATTTGGATGGAGCAACCGAAGATTTTGGCGCTTCACCGAACCGAGCAAATGCCTGTTCGGCTTTCCGGATGATGTCAGGCCTGCGAACGCCTGCCCTGCGCCTTGGGGCTGCCTCGGGTGCCGTCGTCTTGTCACCTTCACCGTTCGCCCCCGAGTCTTGCGCAGCGGATGGATTGAGAAGGTTGCCCAGTGAGCTTGATGGTTTCAGTTCGAGTCCACCGTCAGCCTCTTCTCTGGCGCGGGCCCTGGCGCGCGCCTCGAGAACTTCATGCGGTTCTGGACCTGGGAGGGTGGGGCCGATCTCCTGGTAGATGATGGCGTAACAATCGTTGATGAGATCATCAATGGCACCGGCTTTCATAAGGCCTCCGTTGAGCTTCTTCAACTCGATCGTCTCTTTCAAGCAGTTGAATGCGGGGATGTCCGTCGATGGACCTCCAGCCCACTCGGTAATGCGATCTGCCATGATTTCCAGCTCTTCCAGTGACGTCGACTTGAACGGGTCATCCAATGTTGGAGGCACTTGGAATCCCTGCCGCAGCAGCCTCAGATAAGCCATGGAGCACATCTGCCACAAGTCGCTGAAATGGTAAAAGTCGGCACCCTTCTTTCGTAGACGCCTGAGAACCATCTCCAAGTTCACCCTGTCGTTCATAACGACTAAAATTTTGACCATAAATCGGATGTACTGTGATGTGTAGACGTGATGCCGCCCGGGGCGTTCGGCGTCACACTTCCAGACATTCATAACCATGGTTTTGGTGAACATGGATTCTCTGAGCACGTTGAAGGCGGCCTTGGCTTGGACAAGCTCGGGCGACTCGCCGTCTTCGTCGAAAAGTAGGCGAGCGTGACGCATGATGATACGGTGCTGCCAGTTAGACTTGTCCTTGTCCCGAAGATGGTGCAGGTTCCTGATAACATATTCCTCCCAGTCTTCGTTATCATCCAAAGTAATGTCGTCGCCTAGTTCCATGCCGAATGGTTGTCTCGACAGGATGTCCGCACCTTCCTGTGGCTTCAGATCGCCGCGGACAACAAGCTTGTAGATAATTGAGACAATTTTGTAATGTGGCTCCAGAATAGGATCGCTGTGTCGCGATTTGGGCACGGCAGAAACAACCTCGACTGCATGCTCGAGGGCTGATACCAGGTACCCGACCGATGGACGGGTCTCACGGTCCTTCTGGCTCAACTCATCAAGAGGTTTCTGGTACATCTTCCAGAGGCATTTGGTGAGCATATATGGATTCCTATGCCGAGTTAGTGGCAGCCAACAAGCTAAAAAGGAGATACTCACCTCCAATCCTGCGGCTTGCGCCTCATGGCCCGCTTGAACAAGCCAGCCGCGTATTTCCAAACCTTGTAATCTTGCATCTGGTCGTGGAGTACCCTTTGAAAGGTTCCAGTGCCCAGTGCCTCGATGAAGAACCTCTCATGGTCTGCATGCTGGAATGGCTCCATGGCGAGAGGCTCACGGCTGGATGCATACAGACGCATGGCGAAGTTATGATAGAGCTCATACAACGGATCCTCGTCCTCGTCGTCAATGTCTACTTCCCAGGAGTTGGACAGTGCAAGAGTATAGCAGTGGATCGAGTTTCGCTGGAACTTGAGCAACTCCCCACGTTCCTTGTTCATCTTGTCGGCTGACCACAAGACGGCCTCATCGAGCTCGTAGTCGAAGCACTCAGCTAGACGGAACCAGGCGTCCCACTTATCTGGAGTGAACTGGAGCTGCAGTCGCAAGAATGTTGCCGCGAGTCGCAAGTCGTCAGTGGCACCAGGTGTTTGTCGTTTGCTTAAATCAACCTGTTTGAACCTCGTCAATGCGATCATGCCCAACAAGAAGAACCACCCGTGCTTCGCCAGGGCGCTTTCAGGGGTATTGACGGCGACAACATCCAACTGGACACCGCCGGTGAGGGCCTGGTAGAGTCTGAGGGGATGAATAGGTCGCTTGAGGTATTCAGTGAAGTTCCTGAGGTTGTGGATCATCTGAGGAGTCGACTTTGTTTGTCCGATGGCGCCTTGCATGTGCTCGATGGTTGTTTTGAGGTCTGACTTGAGCAGGTCTTTTCTGGGCATCCTCCTTGCCAGGACTGTGATCTTGTCAACCAGCTGCATGGCATTGCGCTTCTCGAGCTTCTCAGGGGGGCAGCCGTGGTCCTGGACTTCTCCAGCACCAACTCCCAGCTTAAGACCATGAAGGTCATACAACACTTGGCCAAGGTAGTCTTCCCAATTCTCAATCTTCTTGAACTTCAGCAGTTCTACTCGCATCATCTTCAAGAAGATCTTGTTCGAGGCCTTGCAGCATTTCCTCAATCCGACGACCTGATGAATGGCTGACAGGAAGTCCGCCAACTCCATCTCCGGGTTCGGGAATAATGTCCGGTTTTGGTTCACGCCAACCTTGATCACCGTGTACTGGAGGCACCACACACGCACTTGAATTTCCCGCAGCTTGTTGAGGAATGACTGGAACGAAGGACTGCTCGGTGGCACGCGAGTCATCCCGATTCGGATCTCATCGTCATGCATGGCTGACGCATGAAGCATGCAGCTCAATTTGATGAGAGCGGTCGATGTTGACTTTAAGTGGTCGTCATCGACAATATCGTAAGCTGAGCTATCGTTGAGAGCGAGCGAAAGCGCGGTGATCAGTAGGTCATCGAGTGACTTGAGCATCTTCAGCAATAGCGGCGGTCTCGTTTCTGGTGCGTTCTTGAGATACCCGTCACTTTCTAGGTCCGCTGTGAGCATCTCAATGGCCTTGAGATGACACGAAAACTGCTTCGTGGAGTACTTGATACTGGCATAGGCGTCGCTAAGCCGTGTCCAGAGAAACAGACGCAATTCTGTGCTAGTACCTAGGAGGAACCTCCAAAGGTCTTGAAGACTCTGACTTGCGCATTCCTTGATAGGCACCTTTTTGGTCTTGGAGCGGCCGGATGGAAAAGCCTCTCCATCCTTTTTGACTTCGTCCGATGGCACCGGGACGTAAACGGATCCTGGATTGAGGACGGGCTCAAGGTTGTCAATAACGGCAACGGGGTCGCTGACGTTATCTTGGAAAAGTCCGAGAAAGAAATCCATGGTCGTCAGCTTAGAAATCTCCCTATCAGCCGCCGCTTCAGAAACCTCCGGTATCACCGGGTTATTAGGGAGGTAAAGCTGGTCAAAATCTCCTTGCGAGAGGAAATCCCGCAAGCTCGTCCAACACTGAAGTATGTACTCTCTCGAAGCGTTCTCTGTCAGAGTCGTGGAGAAAATGGCAGCCCATAGGAAGCGACCAGTCAACTTCTCGTTGCCTTCTTGGTTAGCCTCCCGCAGCAAAGCTGATGCCATATCCAACCACCGTCCCAGGCGACCCTTAGCTTCGACGCGGATGCTGTAATCGACCACGCTGTTAGGGTTGGTGATTCGTTCATACACGTCAAGGTGAATCTCGAAGAGCATCTCCACGAGGCTTTTGATAAACCCGAATTCTTTCTCGGCGTCGTCAGAATGCTTGGCGCGATCCAGGTCGTAGTTGATAGCCTGAAGGATGTCCTGGTCGAACCGACTGATGACCTGAACGACGGCTGTTTTCATAACATCTGACCATTTGGTTTCGAGATAGCTAGGGCAGATTGTCTTGAGCCACTCGTAGGCAACCTCTTGAGCCGTCATCCAAGAAGAGTTGACTTGCTTCACGAAAGTAGTGATCCCCTGTGTCGCTTTGAAAGGCGGAATGACCGACATCTTTTGGGAACCGCCCTTGGCATGCTCAAGAAAAGATGACAAGCTCAAAGATGCCTGAGCTTGCTTATTGAGCAATATTTTCGCATTTTCTTCATTGAAGGAGACGATTGCATTACGGAGGTCCACCGTAGCCTGGTTCTTGATGGAAGCCGCGCGCTCTTCTGACGCCAGCGAGTCCAACACCTCGCTGATTCGATCTAGGGTGGCCTGATCTGTGACGCCAATATTCTCCAGCATGTTCTTGGTGGCCTGGAACAAGTTTTGATCGGCTGCTTGGTATGGTGCTAACTGGGATGCGAGGACGGCACTGGGGTCTAGGACTTCTTCCGCGGCTGCGGTTTCTCGTCGTCGGATTCGCTTGCTTCTCTTCTCAACCAAGCTCTCCTCTTCTTGTCCTTCAGGAATGCCCGCTGCCGACTGCGACCGCTTTCTAGTCGGCTGAGAGCTGCTCCTGCCCTTGCGAGTGTTCTCAGGAGGTTTCGGGGCCTCTTTCGGCACAGCGCTTGCGCTCTCAGCTTTTTCGGCATCTGCAGGCTTGTCCTCTTTCGTGGCGACCTCGTCCTTGTCTTTGGAATCGGAGCCGTTCGGTTGACTATCCTGCTCAGGCTGACTCTCCATGGCTACATCTTCGTCGTCTTCCGTTTCAGGAAGCTCAAATACGATAGCCCGGCTTGTCTGCCCCCTTTCGAGTATCAATTGGACCAACGCCATGCCTAGGTCGGCCCAGGATGCTGTCGGGCATGCTACAGTCAGACGAGTAGCGCCTACTTCTTCGACGGTAGTGCGGGCGGACCCGAGTTCTTTGATCGGGTTCGGTAGAAAAGGTATGGGATCAATGTGTCTCTTGATGAAGTCGGGCATGTCTCGCTTGACCCAAGGGCCCATGATGGGGTGGGACAAGGCAACCTCATCGGCCAAGACCTGTAGTTGATCCTTCAACTGTTGCCCAGCGAATCCTTCCGCCAGAGATGGAGGTTCGACCTCAAGAACAGTCGGATCATCGTCGAGTTCGATGGCAGCCTCAAGGCAATACCTGTTAATTCTCGAGCTCTTCAACGAGGCGGCTACACGAGCAGTGCGGCGCCACAGTTCGGCATCGGACGGGTCGCGGTCGAGGGCGGCGTTGAAGTCGGCCAGAGCATTGTACATATTTTGGAGCGCCTCATCCTTCTCAAAGTAAGCAGGCGCGTCCTCTCCTGCGCTCCGGGCGGCGTGGCGAGTGCGGTCGAGGAGGAACTGGCCGCGGTTCTTGTGTGCGAGAAAAAAGGCCTGAGGAAGACTGCTGCCGGTGGTGTCGACCTCGGCGACCTGAAGGTCGAGGTCGGCGGCGAGAGCGGGGTCGGCAATCAAGTGCTCGGGATGTCTCTCTGCTCTCTCATACTCAGTGACCGCCTCGGGGTATTTGAAGATTTCGGACTTGAAGAGGTCATCGTAGGCATCGGCGGCTTCGTCGAAGAAGCGAGGACCTTGAGCATGCAGCTTCAGGGCATTTTGGAAGCGCTTTAGAGCTTCGTCCACCTATTTGTAAGGTCAGTATCGGACGAACGGGGCCAGGAACGTGGCGGCGTATACATGGATCTCGCGGGTGGTATCGATCTCATCGTCTATGTTCTCCTCGGTCTCGACGTTGATGGCTTGGAAGGCCGGCTGCGCGTCGGTTAGTCCAATCCTGTTAGTGACTGGTCGCAGACAATGGACAAACCATCTTGACGGTGCGCCCTTACGAGCAAGGTCGTCGCAGCCGTACTGTTATCCGAATACAAATGCTGAGTACGGTGTGGTGGATATTCGGAATGGTGGTGCTCTCTGCGAATACGCAGCTACGATTGATTGCTATGGAGGAATTACCGCTGCGCGTGGATGCTGGGACTGACGCGACCTGAATTGGAGAAACATTAAATTGGTTGCTTGCTTTCTCTGGAGCGAGCTGGCGGACGGGTACGTACCGCGCACCAGGAACAGCTGCATGGGCCGTCGACGGTGGGGAATTGAACGCCCACGGCTTTCGCGTCAGCGCCCCTGGCGGCAGCTGTGCAACTGCAATCCTCCCTATTGATGACACCGCAACCTGGTGCTCAGGGGGTTTAAGGCGGCTCCCAAGCTATGTATGTATGGGGTCCGTGCACCGACTTAGGCGACGTGTCTTATGTAAGGAAATCGGCCACGATAGCAGCACCGGGCATCTCAGGAACATGGCAACAGTGGCGGCAGCAGCAGCAGCAGCAGGTCCCGGCACTAATTAAATTGCTCTCGTGGCTCCATCCAGCTCAGGCCGTTGTCCCGCCCTGTCAATCATCGGCTCACAGCTCCCAGTCGTCCCTCTTCCCACCTTCCTGCCAATGACAGGCGCCAGTAACAAGGCACCTCTCCCCCATGGTCCCCTGTCGCCCATTGCACAACCTCCATTAATATTGTTCCAAGCCGGCAGCAGGTTCCCAGTCCTGGCACAGAGGACGTGGAGTCCAAGCTCACCACACATCTGCTTCCATTCACCACCTTCCCCAAGAGTTCCCGTTGACGCTGCCACTTCCACCAAACCCGGCTGGGAAACGACAGGCCAGACATCCCTCGTCAATCTCACCGACCAATTCAAGAACTGCTACCGATCCCCCACGCCCGTCGACCTCGTCCCAGCCATCTCGTTGACTTTGCGACACAGACCAGAGTCGCTCCAACGCCCTGCCCCCTATCGCCCACATGCATCGAGCCTCTAGCTCATAACACCGTATCCAATCCTCGAGAGCACATATCCCTCTCTCGCTCCGTCTTGCGCCCGCAGTAGCTTGACAACACAACACCGCCGCAATGGTTGCGCCGGCTGTGCCCGAGTCCGTTTACTACCCTCACATGCCGTAGCTACCGTCTCCGTTGCTAATTCTCCCTCCAGGCTTACCGAGGAGATTCTCCAAGAATCAGTCGACGCTCGAACCGAATCCCTCATCTCCCTTCGCGAGCTTGGCCCTCCTGACCTCGTCCACCTCCTGAAGCATTCCACGAGGAACCCTGGCAAGCAGGTAGGAACCATTTGCGCATCGCCAATCCCATGCTGTCGCTAATCGGCCTTTGTTCCCCCAGCTCGGAGTCTACCACCACGTCACCGGTGTCGATGCATCCTCCTCGGCCAGTCTTGCCGCCTACATCAACACTCTAACCTACCGCGAGCATGGCCAGGCCGCGCAAACCAAGATCTCTGAGGGCCTGTACTGGTATGCCAATGCGATGCGATGCGCTTCGTGGCAGAGTTTCAAGAGCTAACATGTTGCCTAGCTGTTACAACGCCTTCTCTAGACTTGACATGCGAGTCCACGTAACGATACCCGGAACCGTCGAGAGTTACTGCGTGGACGAACGAGGTGATAAGCGCAAAGCGACAGATGACTTATGGCTGGAGACGTACCTCTGCAGCGTTCTGCGAGCCTACTCGTATGCAGATGATGGAAGTGGAGAGACCATCCGGAAGATCATGGGCGTGCGCAGATTTAACCCCGTTACAAACACCGAAACCGAACACCGCTTCCTCAACGCCGCCGAACAGCTATTCTTCAGGGGTATGTTTGAATTTCGAGAGCCATAGTTTGTCAAACTAACATGATCCTAGGCTGGCAGCTTGGTTCCGACAGTGTCGTTCAAGTGCCGAACAATGTCTCGAATCATCTGACCGCCGGTCTCCTCAAGTACTTCCAGACCACGGGACGGTACGCCTCCGGCATCAATCTCTTCGAGAAGCTCAGAGACCAAAACGTCGAGGTTTCCTCCCTCCTCGCCAAGGTTTTGTTCATGGGCAACGAGGAGGTCGAAGGCGTCAGAGTGCTCCACCAGGCATTGAAAGAATCACCGATGGACTACGTTATGCTCGATACGCAGGCTGAATTCCTTCTCAAGAAGGCCCAGACTGCCACGACGCCCGAGCAGAAGGAAGAGAGGCTTCGCTTGGCTTTGGGCTGTGCTGATCGCAGTACCATTGCTGCTCCCAGTGAATTCGGTACCTGGGCAAGGTTGGCACAAGTCTACGTGGCAATGGAGGACTGGGAGAATGCCCTGACTATTCTCAACTCTTGCCCAATGTTCACGTACCAGGACAAGGATGCACCTCAGATGCCTGAGCCGAAGGATGTCCATCTGCCAACTCTCCCTGAGACTCGATTGGACGAGATTGACAGCGAACCCGAGTCCAGGTACTCCGAGCAAGTTGACGCGAGTCTCCTTAATCTGCGCGCTGCAGTTTACAAAGGAACCTTCAAGCAAGCATATGGCATTCTGACGGAGATGACGTCCAAGATCGGATGGGACCAGCTTCTCAAGATCCGAAGCACCGTGTTTGTGATGGAAGACGAGTACCGCTCCGAGAAGCAGGAAACCTCGCAGACCCAACGTAATCCGAGCACAGACGGCCTTCGTGGAACCCCGGACCCGACAACCAACGGTGACCAGTCAGACTCGGAGAAGGAGGATGACGAAGATGAAGACGAGGAGAACAAATCTAAGCCAACAGACACTGAATCTACCGCCGAGACATTGGCGACAAACGGACAGACGGAGGGCGAAGCTGTGGAGAAACCTACCCACGCGATAGATCCCGGTGAATTGAAGGGAGATACAGAAAACGTAAATACCCCCTTTCCTTTTATACTGCCAGTCCGACTAACATTTCACCAGGGCACACAGACCGATGACCATCTCTCTAAGCTTAACAACAAACGCCTGTGTGAGCGTTGGCTGGATAGTCTCTTCATGGTCCTATACGAGGACCTTCGCGTTTACACGATTTGGCGTACACAGATGGCCCAGTACAGGGCGCAGTCGATGCAGTACAAAAAGTCAGCCGAGGAATGGGAGATTCTTGGGTCTTTGGCGGAGAGACTTCAGCACGCAGACGAGGCCGTGGAGGCGTACAGAGCCTGCCTCGCCGCCCGGTTCAGCCCTAAGGCTTTGACGGGTATCCTTCGTGTTTTTGAACAGAACAAGAACACGCGTGAGACGGTTGCGTCGGTCATCCGCCTCGTCACCTGGCAATACAGGTGGTACTCGGAGTTCTCTCCAGAACTTCTCCATACGATTCGTACGCTTATCGAGGACGAAGGCGCGGTCAAGGTCAGGAGCATCATTCAAGCCACCAGCCTGCCTCAAGAAGTCCTTGATCTCACCCACCACTACGCCGCACTCTGTGCTACTTTCCGCAGCAGCGGCACCGATGGTTAGATATAAGCCGTGTTCCGACAAGAAGCCGGGCCAAAGGCGTCGGCAATATGCAGTTGATGAAACGGAGAGATTTTTGTGGTTTAGTACTCATCCCTAGTCGAGACTTGGAGGAGTATGCTTGGGTGCTCATGTATTACACCACCACAGCATGCATTTTGCAATTGTGTCGGTGCGCTGTGATGGGATTCTTTCGAAAAAGCATGAGCCGTGGCTGTTTAGGCATCAAGACTGTAATGCAGAGTCAAATGATACCTTGCTTGTCACTTGAAACTCGAGGTCGGTTTGGAGACCTAGATGATGCAATGCTTAGTTTTGACTTGAAGGGACCGCAGAAAAGAACTCACAGAGTGACTCTAGTAAACTTCGGCCCCGCCAAGGCCTGACAAAGGCTACCGAGAAACTTGACCGAACACACGGAGCACCCCCGGAGCCGGGCCGCTGACCCAAGGTACGGCTGCACGATGTGAGCCCAGGCTCTATGCTGATCGGGCAGCGTTTTTAGGGGCGACTGATATCACTCCTACGTCAAACCAGTCAAATTTCTGTCTCAACCATGGACGCATTGAGGGTCTTTGGGGTCCTTGAGGGCCCTGTGGCGGCGCGGTGGCATCGGGCCCCTTCGATCACTGTCGATGAGAGGTGTCGGTTCCCCACCCAGCACCACATTTCGGCGGGTGTGGTGATTTCATTGCACAGTGGTGGGTGAGATCATCGAGATGACGTCGACCGTCTGAGCTTAGATGGCGAGGCTGGATGAAAGTCAACGACGACTACATAAGTTGATGATTCCGAGCAGTCTGTAACCGTTTAAATCACATCAGCATCAAGCAACAAACAAACAAACACACATTTATCCAATTCTCTAGACTCACACAAGAGTTTATCAAATTCACTTATATCACTCACACATCAACCCACGACAATCACAACATCACACAAAATGGCACCCTCAAAGGATCAGCTTATGGAGACCGCCGCCCAGGCCCAGCTCGACATGAACACCTACCAGTCCAAGACGGGCGCCGCACGCCCCCAGGGCAACGACGATGCCGGCGTCTCCTCAGTACAGACCGAGAACCGCTTCCCCGGCGCCTCCGTCTCGGTGCAGGGCGACCCCACAAACAACGTCTCGTACAAGCCCGAGCAGCCGGCCAAAGACCCGGCCTACGACGACGACGATGTCGTCCCCGCCAAGATCTCGTCGCTCGGCACCCAGGACCGCAAGGACGACGTCCTGCTCCAGGGCGAGGGCGCTGTGCGGAACAACGTCGGCACCAAGCCGCCCGGCGTCGGTGGTAACAAGTTCCCCGGCTCCGACTACTACACCCCTGAGAGCGTGCCGGATAGCATCTCTGCTGAGGGCAACATCGCGCCCGAGAGCGTGACGCAGGCTTCTGCCGAGGCTGAGAACCCTCGGTAAATCTGGAGGGATGGGCGTTTTAAATGGGAATGCTTTGGATACGGATGGCGGAAAGAAGCGATACCAGGCATTGTATGATTATTTATGATCATGATGTACAACAATAATGAAGCTGCCTCAAAGGCCATGCGAAACATATCGGTTCCACAAAAAAAGTGAAATTGTCTTGTGCTTTACAACAATTGTGACCCTTGACATTGCCCTCCAGGGTCGGTAAAATGTGACAATTTCCATAATGGTGTTTAACAGAGGGAAGTTGTCCACATGGGCATGTGCTGACCGAATCGTTAGGATGCTTGTAACTTTCATCGATCATTGTAAGCACCCCGCATGTCTATCTTCCGCGACAGGTCCACGTATTTCACGCCTTGATGGGCATGTCAGGTAGGTACGTTAATGGCAATCAACAGTAATGTGGTCTATTGTTTTTGCAACTCCTTCGTCTAAGCCTAATTAACTCTTAGTGGACGAGCCCCCTAAAACAATCACGAAATCCTCCAACGCCTCGCTTTTTACCAAGTCTCATCTGCTGCCAGTCTATAGTTACGCAGTCAGGAGAAAGACAAAGGGAAATCGAAGCAGAAGCATGCTCAAGTCGCAGGCTGGTAAACATCAGCAACGAACCGATCGCCCAGCGCCTCCCTCGCATCGCGACCCAACACCTTGCTCAGATTCCTCAAGAAGTCATCAACGGCCCTCGGCCGCGCGCATGCAAAGACAAGAGCGCCTTCCTCAATGCTCTTCGCAAGCTTCTCTCGCACGTCCTTGTCGAGCATCGCGTCCTGCGCCCTCCTCTTCTCCTTGTTACTGCCCGTTAGCTTCAGCACGTCAAAAATGCCCGCCTCGTCTGCTTCTTGCACCGCCTCGCGCACGAGTGACTCGTCCGAGGCCTTGAAGCCTGCAAAGAGGCTTATCGCGGGGCCTTTTGCGGAACTGTCGTCGGGAGAATGCAGTCTTTGGAGGCGGTTCTGTAAGAGTCCGCGGACAGGCGCCATGCCGGACCCTGTTGTAAAGATGATCATCGGCTTGTCTCGGTTTTCGGCGATATCCTGCAAGTGGGACGATGGACGAATCCTGCAGGTTACGGCCCCAAAGGTCTCGAAGCAGTTGAGGTACCTGTCTGAGAATCTGCCGTTGGAATGGTGCTGGACGAGGAGATCCATAGTGTTCCCCTCCTCGTGCTTAGTCCGTGACCCATCAGAGGCGATTGAATACTCTCTCGGTTGGATCGTCGGCATGGCGCTACAGAGGTTGTCCAGTGTCACCGATCGCCTCCAGTCCGATGGTATCTGGTGAACCACATCCTCAATCGAAGCCTTTGCCAGAGTCTCCGGCCGCGACAGCGACAATCGCTCGGCCCATTCCGTAGACTTAAAAGGGTTCTCCAGATCGGCGAAGCGCTGGAAGAAGTCGCCAACGGTAGGCGCGCCGGGGAGACCCAGGCGCTCGTCAGCCTGCACGCCTAGAGCCTCAAGAACACGAGACACCTTGTTTCTCGAGTTGGGTGGGAGTATCCAGACGCTGCCCATGGTCGGGTATTCGCGATCGCCCAGGTCGAGCGTGACCCTCTTCATGCCGTCCGCCGCTGTCCCCAAGACAGGTTGTCCGATGACCTTGGCCTGAAACCATGGCCTGGTGTCAAAAGGTCTGACCGGCCGAGCGGTCCGCTGCACGCCGCCCGCGTCTCCCTCGGTTTCTTCTGGACTCGACTTCTGCAGCGCGGCGAGGACCTGGTCGAAAAACTGGCCGAGGACGGACCAGGGCGGGTTCTCGGCGCTGGTGTCGGCTTCGCGCATGCCAATGAGCCTCTGCGCGTCCCCTCTGCTGAGTAACTCTTCAATGTCCATCGCAGCCTGATTGTACGTGTCGGGGTACTCCAGCGACCCGTTCGCGAATATGGCATACCGGCACGGAATCGCCTTGGGGTTTCTCGCCAACGCGTCCGCGAAAGCCTTGCCGTTCTGCGGAACCTCGCCGCGGCCCGTTGTGCTGGCAACGATGACCAGCACGTCGTCGGGCTCGATCATGGAGATGGGGAGGGCGTTGAGCGTGCACGGGACGACGACGGAGCCCAGCTTGGGGTTGACGTCGCACGCGTGCTGCAGCTGCGCGCACAGCCTCTTGCAGAGCTTGATGGCGACGTTGCCCGAGCTGCAGAATCCGATGTAGATTCTGCGCCCCGGCCCCCGGGGGCTCAACGGCGTCAGGGGCGTCGCGGGTCTGGTTATTTGCGAGGGCGGGGGGACGGGCAGGAAGGACGTCGAGGCGGTGCCGAAAGGGGAGACGGGTGTGACGGGCCTTGTGAGGGAGATGGACGGCACCGGGATGAGGATGTTGAGCTTCGTATCAGAGGGTTGATGGGTTCGTGTTGAGCGGGATTGCCGTTCGCGGCGCCACGCCTTGACGGGGTCTTGGGCATGGCGGCAGATTAACGGCTTTGGCTGGTAGTTAGGAGAACCGCCTCGGTGCCAGAGAGGGATGATTGAGCCTTGGGGAGGGGCGAGCCAATATGGATCTGAGGGAAGGCGGAAACCGTTGTTCATGAGGTGCTCGTCATCAAACTGAGCGAATTGCTCCGCGGCGCCCAGTGAGTCAGACATCCTGATGCCGGCCTGAGCAAAGGACCAGTATGTAGCGTAGTTAAGCTCTAATTGCGCTCGTGACTATGAGATTGTAAGTAAATACCTGAGGAGATGAGAACAGAAAAGCTTACCAACACTGCGAGACGTTCATAGTCTGGTAGGTCGTCTACATCTCCGTCGACTAAGCCAATGGCCTTGGCAACCTGCGGAAGCGCATTGTAACGGAACGAATCCGCCAGATTGCGAACGCCAATCTCGGCATCCATGAACCTGTATATCGTTAGTGAGGGCCAACGAGTTGGACAACGGCTCAACTCACCATCCAATAAAGGGCGTCGCGGTGTATTGCACGCCGCCAATGCTGAAGCCAAGACGGCTGAGTGCCGGGGCGGGAACCCAGCGCAGGCCAAGGGTCTCGAGCTCGGGGTGCTTGGGATGGCGGATATGCACCAGCGGGAAGGCGTCCTTGGGGAGCTCTGTGATGACAGGCTCTTCGCCCTCGGCCATCGTGACGATGGGCAGGAGGTCCCATTGCGAGCGGAAGCGCGGCGGTGTCCAGCCGAGCTCGATGATGGCGTTGGTCAGCTCGACGTTGGCGGGGTCTCCGAGGATTTCGCCGTCTGATTGTTCGTACTTGGAAAGATTAGCGTATGTAGACACATTACGGAGAAGAGAACTTACACCTGCAAAGGACAACAGTTGTGAATTCCAGATCATTGGGCCACGCCTATTGATGTCTCTTGGGGGAAAGACGAAGACTATATTCAAGTGGTCAGAACAATCTCACAAACAACGGTGGTTTACATGCCTGTGGGGTTAATTTCGCCAGAGTTATAGGCTACTCTCAAGTTCTCGATCAGAGTCTCAGCCATCTTCTTGCTTGTTCGGACGTATCTCAAGTCGCACAGCCTGAGGTCATTATTTAGCAAAGTTTCGTTTATAGTCTGAAGCTGCAAGTACCTTAGGTTGTTGTACTCAGATCGCATGATGCATTTCCGGGCATGTTTCCACGCCGTCCGCAAACCAAATTCAAGCTCTTCGAAGGTCTGCGTCCAGAGACCACCAACAAGCCCAACTGTCATGGCCGGCGCCGCTTCCGGTCCGCACTCAGACGCTGTGGCAAACTTGCCCTCGGTCGAGTTCTTCTGAATCTCCTGGAGGACCTCATGTGCACGGTGGTGAAGCTGCTCAGTATCGATGAGGCCATCCTTGTACATCTGCTGCAGAAAGTCGAGCGCATCCTCGCGGACCTGGGCATATGACTGGTTCCTGCCCACGCGCTCTTCGTCCATGTGCGTCATCCGCCCGGACTGGCAGAACCTCGCCGTGCAGCCTGTTGACGACAGAGACGGGTATTGTGAGCGGATGTTGGCGAACTCTTGTTCCGTTGAGACTTGCCGCGGCGGCACCGCGAGGGTGCTTTGGAGGAATGGACATGCCATTTCTGCGGTGTTCAAGGTTGCGTCTAGAGTGTAGGTGGGGTTGGGAGGGAGATCGACAGGGACTGTCAGAGGCTTCTTTTCCCCAGACTCTGAGGGACCGGCCAGAATCTAAGGCATGCGTCGGATTGGATAATGAATAATAAGTTGCGTAGTGGATTGGGAAGATCGGTCGATTGCGAGGGCGAGTCAGAGTGGATCTCTCTGGTGAAAATTGGTGATGGCGGCATCAAGTGAATGACTAAGTTTGCGCGATAATGGTGATCTCCAGACGATTTAGGCAAGAAAAGAGAGGACGAACGCAACTTTATAACAGAGATGAGGGGGAAACAATGGAAACAATTGACTCTGGGCCGAAAAAATCATAGGACGACCAGGCTAAACCTGAGCTTGCTCTGCCCACTGGTGCTCTGATTGTTCCTACATCACCGTCTGATATTGGACACACTGGTCCCTTTTCTCTAAGCCACATGGGCACCCCACACCTTTCCGTTTCTCAACCCGAGCTATTGCACATCAGCCAGCATCATGTTCGAGGTAGTACGCCGCAAATCATCATGGAACTGGAAGTTGGGTGGCACACGCTGTCTCAGGCATCCGCTGCGACTTTGCTGCTCTAATGCTATCAGCCCCTCAAAAAAGGGGGGGAGCTTTAGCCACCGCCATGTCAACAATTCCCATCACGAACCCTCTGGGAGGAGCAGCAATTGGGCATGGACTTTGTGAAGTGGGGGATGACGGCAGTAGAACGTCCTAGCGCTGGCCATGCGATCTGACATTTTGAAGGGTCCCCCTCGGGACCGATGATATTGGCTGACCGAACCGACGAGGCTGAGTTTGCTACTCTCACTTGAAAGGGTGTTATGCACGGCCATTCGCCCGGCTGTCTTCAAACAACGGCTTCATCGATGAATGGGGCTGGCTGCATAACAGCGTTGGAGGTTCGTTTTCCTAATACGACCAGTTGCAAGCGAACATTGAATGGAGCTACAGATGTTTTGAGAACTATGGCCGCGAGGGCTGCAGAGAAAACAATACCAATTAGCTAAAATGCACTGGTAGCTGACTACAGCTGCGTTCTGGGCTGTCTGGAAGAGGATTCGATTGGGCAGCACGAATGTATGGGCTGTATTCTCCGGGCCACGTTCAGCTGTGCTGGATGAAGCAGCTCTCATCTCCACCAGTCGTTGTGTGACAACTACTCGACACTAAGCGCGAATGCATCTCGATCACTTGCAATCCTCGCCCGCGGGTCTGTAATACGGCGCAATTCATCGCCAATTCCTCCGCGGCAAGATCTTGGACATGCAACTTGCGTGGGAACCGACGCCATTGTCGCCTTAAACAGGGGGGCTCGACTACGACGCCCGAGGTTCCTGTGATGCCATTCCCAGTTGCGTCGTCGGACTAGTGATTTGGTGTGTAACAGAACGCCTCTTGGAATGTTCCATCGGCCAGCCAATGGCGGGTATCTCTTGCTTGGGGTCCGGCTGGGAGGTATCTCGGCGGACCACCAGGAGGCGATGGATACACAAGAGCACAAAGGGCACCGATCTAGAAGGTCTTGGGGAATGACGGAGAACGATTATCAATTGATCGAAGAGAAACATCGCATACGTTTCTTGGCCTCATTTGCAATCCAAGCCGAAGAGGATGAGGTCGCATCCAAGTTAGAAACATGACGAGCTTGAGCCATCCGGCAGGCACTCGCCTAAACTTTCAGCAACACCTTTGTGTACGAAACACGCCTCAGCTTAGTCGCTTGCCATGTGGTTTGCAAAGATGGGAAGGGTTTTGGAACGGAAGAGTTTGTCAGAACCAGCCCGGCCGCGAAGGTCGTCTCTTGTCTCTGACATCAAGGCCGCGTGAAACCTCCCTAGAAGTGTCAAGGCGGTGGCACAGCATAAGACCGGGAGACTGGCCCGCCCGGATGAGATCTGCAAAAACCGAACCTGACGGACGGTCCTGGTCTACTGTAGCGCAAATTTCCGCAGCCCGGCAATCCAAAAGATCTACCTTCCGTGTTCGAATGGCGCTGGCTGTCTGCTGTTGTCGCGCGTTTCGGTTGATGGAGCACTGTCGGCGGTGCAATTTGTTCTCATCGCTGCATCGATGAGGGAGCTTCCGGACCCGGTCGCGACATCGCCAAGGCTGGAAGGAAGCTTTTCCAGGTTCGAGTGACACTCTTCATGTCATGGGTTTGCAGCGATGATGGCGATGCCGAGAGGGTTGCCTTCATACTAGTAGGTAGCGCACGGGAGAGTTGCCATCATCTCCTCGGTTTGGTCGGAATATCCACGCATTCGGGAATTGGCATGTCTGCTTCTGTTAGCATTGCGCTATTCTTGCTCAAGGGATCGACATGCGCAGTCACCCAGGTCCTCGAATCAGATTGGCCAGCGTGTGGATAGTTCCATGCCGAGCTGCTGGAACTTGGATGCAGTTACTTGGTAAGCGCCATAGCTCAGAGCTCTGGGACACTCCATTACTGTCAATTGAAGTGGGTTGATATGGTTATGTATCTATAAGATGATTCGAAACAGGAAGATGAGATATGAGGAGAATCAAATGTTGGAATTGAAGGCAGATCAGCTTGTCAGTCAGTGGCTGGAGTCGGCCAGGTCCGCGACATGTGTGGCTGGTGTGATACGATTCCTATTTGCCCACGATCCTCCACCGGTCGCCTTGGTATTCCAGGCTATCACCAACTTGAGTTGTTGTTTGTCAACCTCAACATAGCCGCATGCTTCTATAGGCTAGTACACTCTATTCCAGCTCGATGGTTCCTGTGACGGTGAAATTAGGCTCGTGTTCAACGTTGTGGTTCCACGGACTGCTGATAGGGGCTCGGGGATGGAAGGAGTAGGAATACTCACCGGGCGGCTTGCTGGTAATGTCGTACACGACACGCGAGACACCCTCGACCTCGTTGACGATGCGTGTCGAGATTTTCTTCAGGAGGTTGAAGTCGAACTCGAAAGGCTACACATGCCATTAGTTCACAGATCCCGATCCTCACTTCGACATAAGTTATCTTACCTCGCAGCTCATGAAGTCTGCAGTTTGCACAGCTCGGAGGATGACAATGTAGCCGTACACTCTGGCATCACCCTGCACACCCACAGCTATAGAAGATACCAGTCAGCATAAGAATTTCAGCAACATCCGAAAGTTGGCCGAGCACGGCGTCGCAAAGGTCAGATTTCGGATCAAGACATACCTCTGTTGGTATCCAGACCAGCATAGCTTCGGACGTTAGTTTAAGGCGTCTTTAGATCATAGATAGTGACATCATACCTTTGGGACATCTACAGGATAGTTAGTCGTTGTTCAAGTGGGCCAGTGTTTAAAGACTTACCTGATCGTAGATACCCGCTTCCTTGATCATCGAGATGAAGATGTTGTCGGCAGCTCGGGCGATCGCCACGCGCTCCGGTGTGACCTCTCCTAGAATTCTGATGGCAATTCCGGGGCCCGGGAAGGGGTGTCGCTGGCCCAAGTTGTTAGTATACGGTTCAAACACTACTAGTAAAGCTTTTGCTAGCCATGCAGTGTCAGTTGGCTATCATTGCTGATCCACAGGGCCGGTCGCTGTAATTGAGCTTTGCCACTGCAATTTGATGTTTTACTGTACTCGATGGCGTGGTTGCGCATCTTCCAGCTTGTACAGTTGGTGGAATAGTGGGACACTGCCTGGATAGCCAACCGACAATGGCCGGATGGTGAGGCTCTTGAACATTGTTTCTTACCATGATGAGATCATCGTGGATGCCAAGCTCCCTGCCGAAACTTCGGACTTCATCTTTGCTAAATTCTGCTGTTAGCTGGGTTCCGTGGTGAGACGTAGCGAATAGGCGCGATCTCTTGCCCTGGACGGAACGACGAAGCTGATAGAATCGGCGCTGCCAACCGTTACTGGAGCAAAGTGACCGCCGCTTGAACATGTGTAGCACACCGCCAGGGTGCAAGATTTATGGTGAGGGCCGAATGCTACTTACAAAAGTTCTCGCAGCGGCTCAATGAGTTTCAACTGTAAAAGTGTTAGCTCTCGCCATCCTCCAAGCATTCGGGGTACAACTGGGGACAAGGAGCCGTGAAAGCAGGCTCCAAGCGACATTCCTCGAAATTCACACCAACACTCAATTTCTAACATACCTTGAGCGTATCGGGCAGACCTCCGACGTTGTGATGGGCTGTCCTCAGAGTCAGTGGTTATTCATGTGTGTTCAATCTTTGAAGCGAGGGTTTTGCGAAGTTTTTGGTTCAGGCTCAGATCTCCTGAGGGCACCAGAGACAGGAAGACCTACTCTTGATGGTCGCGCTGGGTCCCTGTAATGACAGGAGTCAGTACTCTGCAAAGTCTGGAGAGAAAGAAGCCGCATGCTTAGCCCTGATTGGGCCAATGCAACGGTTCCACGCACCTTGAACGAGAGCGACTCGATACTAAACCATTGTCAGCTTTGAAGGACGTGTGTGCCAGGGCAAGACTTACACATCGGGGTAGAGCTGCACATATCCACGTCAGCATCATCGTGAAAGTCGAGGGTCGGACCATAGTAACTCACAGTGCCCTGGAACGTAAGAGTCAGCCAAGGATCAAAGTGAAGGGGGGAGCATCAGACGAACCTGAAGGAACCACTCAACGGTGCCGGCATTGGGGGTGTTCTCTGCCTCTTTCTCAATTCGGAGTGCCTCCTTCTCAAAGAGATCGATAACTATTTCACGTTAGGGTAATTGTACGAATGGTTTTGGGGGGTCCGCAGCTGAGGGTGTTCAGGGAATGAGCCTACAAGTTCCGCCAATGATCTTGCGCTTCTTCTCTGGTTCTGTGACGCCCTTGAGACGACTCAGGAACAATTCAGCTCCATCAACAACCGTCAGGTTGATACCGAGGTGCTGCTGAAGCGTCTCCTTCACCTGCTCGCACTCGTTGAGACGCATGACTCCTACGAAACATATCAGCATTCCATTTCTTGCCTTGACGCGTTGAGATGTAGATTGCTAACCGTTGTCGACGAGGATAGCATGGAAACGGTCGCCGATTGCTTCCTTCATGAGCTTGGCAGCGACGGTCTGTTTACCAGGTTAGCCTTTGCTGCCTTTTTGATCTCATTGCGGTCCGCTGAAGGTAGAGGGAGACTTACGGAATCAACTCCTCCACTCACGGCGCCGATAACTTGGGCACGATCACCAACGAGATGTCTGATGCGAACAATCTCCTTCTTGATGAAGTCGCTCATAACCCAGTTGGGTTGCGCTCCGCAAATATCAACACTGAAGTTGCGAAGGATCTCACTGCCTCTCGGCGTCTGTAACGGTCATGTCAATATGAGTCCTGTCAGGTCTAGAACCCCACTCACATGTTCGAGCTCGGGGTGGAATTGAACGCCTGAAAGGTTTAAAGTCAGTTCATGTAATCCAACAGTGATTAGTTTTGATGGAAAGAGAAGGCGTCAAGGCGAGCCGGTTCGGCACATGAATAATGACAACATACCATAAATCGGCTTCGTCTGGTGGGCGATTCCGGCGTACTCGCTGTTCTTCGTGCTCGCGACAACCACAAAGCCTTCGGGCAACTTAACGAGCTTGTCGAAGTGCGACATGTAGGCATGCATCGTCTCTCCCAGGCCAGCGAAGAGGCGATCCGTGTGGGTGTTGCCTGAGTTGTGGATAGTAACATCGGCGTGGCCGTACTCTGCACAACCGAATGGTTAGAAGGCGCATCCATTTCCCAGCAGCTTTCTCGTAGTTTACGAACCTCGGGCTGCGCCACGGGCGACGTTCTCAGAGTTGATTCTCCAAGCAAGTTCCTGTATTACAATCAGCTCATGTTCCCATCAAAAATCGACATCAATGAGCCTCTGCGGAAACCGTCTCCTTCTGTTGCGCCACGTAGACTCTTTTGACGGCTACTAGAGGCCGATGGCGGTGGCCGTTGTGGAGCAGGTTACAAGGTGTCAGACTCCTCAACGCCCCCGAACTAGCCCCAAGCTTGTCAAGTCGTTTAATAGACAGCTTGAATATCTTAATCGGTAGCATCTCGTGGGTCGGGCTTCAAGAGGTAATAGATGAAGTCATGGCGCAACAAAAACAAGGCAGTCACTTCGTAGACCCAGGCTCACTGAATGTAGAACAAGACGGAATATTACCTGGCAACCGTAGCTGGAAATTTGGAATTAGCATTAGACTGTCACCGAGAACAAATGCAATCATACCAAATACCCAGAATCGGGACACCAAGCTCGAAAACGGCGGGGTCAACGTCTTGGAACGAATCAACATCAGCTTTATATTGTGCACGGGAGAGGAATCTTACGGGGTGCGCCCTGATCATAGACGGACGAGGGCCCTGTTCATTGTCAGTAAACTAGGCATTCGATACCAGCACGGTATAATAGCATGCTGAAGCCCTGGACAGCTGACCTAGCCGATTACATACCTCCAGACAGCACAATACCCTTCGGCTTGAAGGGGAGATCCGCCAGCTTCGTGGTGCATGGCAGCATCTCAGCGTACACCTTGAGTGCGCGCAGGCGTCTCAGAATGAGATGGCTCGTCTGAGAACCAAAGTCCAGAACGAGGATGGTCTGTGGCAGATGATGTTAGCAAACCAAACTTTCAGCTAATTAAAACTGCCATTCAGCCCGTATTCCTCCTCGGCTCCGACTGTGACCGATTCGGCTGGACCACCGACGCCGCCGCCAGTTTGCCCCTAGCTGCCCAAGCTTGAGTCGCAGTTTTGAGTCGCAGCGGTTGTCAAGCAATCTTAGATAGCCACTTTACCCAGTTGCGCTCGGCCAAATGCCTAGCCAACTGGAAGAAACCGCGCTTGAACACGTCAAGTTTTGGGGCACAACCGTAATCAGATCGACCTCTGGTTTCTTGGCCTTCCTTTGTAGCCTTCAACACCCAATCCTTTTGTATATTCCCTTTTTGCGCTTCGGAAGCAGATTCGTAGGAGTATTGTGGGCAGCTTCGGGGCATTGGCTGGTCGTGATATCGCGAGACAGTGGTGGGAGGCAGCGATCCACCACAGCCAGAGGTCGTGAATCTAAGGGGAGCCACTCGGAATAGTCATTTTCGCAAGGGGCGTTACATACGTCGAAGTTGTTGTGAGGGGCCTCGGCCTCCATTTCGGTAATGCTGGTCATGTTGACTGCTTCTTCGAGTGCGAATAAATGGGCGTGTCGGATCTCTCGAGGTTGCGCAGAGAGGAGAGACAGCCAGGAGAAAAGAAGGAAAAAAAAAAAGTTTGGTAAGAGTCAATCGCAACGCCGGTGCACCACCGCTGTGACTGACACGCATGGCGGGGGCGGGGCACTCAAATTTCCTTATCTTATCTCTGTCAGGGGTCCACCCTTGATGTCTGGGATTTCAGCCACAACGCAAGATGCTGCTGCACCATATCGCCGCCACACCCATTTCCAAATCTGCTTCACTTCGGCAAACTAATGTTGGCTTCCAGTGTCAAAAGAGCTCTAAGAGTTATTTTCGTTGGGCGGAACCCAAAGGGTGACTCATGCGCTCTTAGGTTGATGCTGTAAGGAAAGGGGATAGGGTCGCCGCCAAAGTAGTTCCTGGAAGACCTGTCTCGGCACAGCCAAAGATGATGTCATTCATTGCTCGAGTGGCCTTGCCAAACCCGCGGCGTGCTAGAATTCTTTCAAGACGCATGGCCGTGATTTGAAGACTTGCTGACTTTAGAGAACCGCCAAACGCGCAAGGACTCAATATCATGTACGAGATCTACGCCGTAAGTAACCCAGGATACGTCCTCATGGGCCTTCCTACCGGAACCAAAAGCATCGTCTTGCTTTGGATGAATCTAGGCGTCATCTAACTGACAACCCTAGGCTGGCGCTGCGGCAGCATTCACAGTAGATTGTCTCGTCTACCCTCTCGACACCCTCAAGACCCGATACCAAAGCCGGGATTTTGTTAAGACCTATGCCTCGTCGCCAGGCAGCAAAGCGCCGCTCTTCCGCGGCCTCTACCAGGGCATCGGGAGTGTGGTGCTGGCTACGTTACCAGCAGGTGAGTACTCACTACCTCTCACGGTCGCGTCTTTCACATGATCCGTCTTCGAGCAACAGCATGTTGACCATGGAACTGGTGCACTGAAGCTGGCGTCTTTTTCGCCACGTACGAGAGCATGAAGAAGACAATTTCCAACGCCGGCTCAGTTCCGCAGCCCTTGGTGCACGCCTTGGCCTCGGCCGTCGCGGAGATGGGCTCATGTCTAGTCCTTGCGCCCGCAGAAGTAGTCAAGCAAAACGCGCAAATGCTCCGTCAGCGGGAGGGCAGCGGCAGCGGATCAGGCAGCAGACGGTCGACATCTCTCCAGGCTCTACGCCAGGTCACCGGCTCCGGGGCCCAGAGGCGGCTGTTCTCCGGATACACGGCGCTCGTCGCGCGCAACTTGCCCTTCACGGCAATCCAGTTCCCCATATTCGAATACACGCGGAAGAAGGTTTGGGACTCAAGGACGCGGGGGAGGGCGGTGGGCGAGGAGCAGGGGCTTGTCGAGACGGCCGTGGTGACGGGAACCAGCGCCGGGGCCGCGGGGGCGTTTGCCGCGTTCATCACAACGCCGAGCGATGTTGTCAAGACGCGGATGATGCTGAGTGCGGGCGAGGCCAACGCAGACAGAGGCAGAGGGAGCACTTCATCGCGGGACTCTAGTGATGCACCGAAACCGAAAAAGAGTCGCGGGAGCCTGGAGGTGACGCGAGAGGTCTACCGGCAGAACGGCGTCCGCGGGCTCTTCCGCGGTGGAGGGCTGCGCGCCGTGTGGACGGCGGTTGGTAGCGGCCTGTACCTGGGGACGTACGAGATGTCAAAAGTCTGGCTCACGCGAGGAAAGGACGAATCGGATGTCGTTGAGGGGCTGTGATGGGCGGAAGGGTTGCATGTTGCGCGCAGGGTGCATCGCAGGTGTAAGAAGCGGTGACGGCGCGGCATGTTGGGCCTGTACTGTACTGTATACGTGCACACATAGCAACGGAGAACAGATGTCGTGACTGGGGGCAAATGAGACGGAGGGGCGGTTCAGCATGGTGTACTTGAAATAAACTGGAAGCGAGGAGGGAGCGCCTCCGAAACATGGTCTGGCTTCATGCTGCGGCAGAAGAGGGAGGGTTGGAGTGGATCTACCGCCGGTGAGTCGAGACCGAGACCGTCGAGGTCGCCCTGTGGAGTCAGATCTGTGGCACGGCTAGGGCCTGGGGGATCCCGGGGTAGGCCGGTCTTCCGAGTAAATGGGCCTTGGCTCAACGGACGCCCTCCGGTTAGGTATAAAGGACGCGCGCGAGTGTGGCCAGAAGGAAACAAGCAAAGCTGGATGCAAAAAATAAAATAAAAACACCAGTATTGGCAGTTGACGAAATACTCTTAGCCTTTGCCATGACCGTTCAACCCTTTGCCATTGCACCTGCATCACCTCATCCTTTGGTTCCCTTAGCCTTACGACTAGACGTTTCGGTCGGTCATGGCTCGGTGTAGCGTCGCTGAAGAATGCGGGGGACTCTGTGCCCCGAGCTACCCTTTACTAATACCATATTCATAGTACCTACTTGCCCATCGTGTCCTCGTAGCCAGCCATCCTTTGTCGCTGGTCTAGCCCAAGTCTCAACCTCTGCCTCTGCCTGCTGTCTCAATGCAATGTCGAACGCCTCAGTGTTCTTCGCTGTCCGTTGCTTTGACAATTGGCAAAGGTAACCCGCCTGGCCTGTAGTTCCGTGTAACGTGTTCCCCCAAAAAGCCGTGCCCAAAAGTCAAAACCCATGGCGGCGTGCATTGGCATCAGTTCGAAATTACGTCGCTGGCATCAGAATCGCACCCGATTGCGCCATTCCCCAACCGCACAGTGGCTGTCCCATGCTTTTCCCTGCTATGCAACATACAAACGTCCGGGTAGTTTTTTTTTTTTTGAGATGATCCATAGGCAGCCCGCCCGGGTCGCACATTTACAATGCAAAAAGGGGTCCCTGAACATGGTTGAGGGACGAACACCGCTCCTTTGACCGGCACACCGTACTGGTCAGCTGCTCTTGACTCGCTCCGAGTCGCTCGACGGTGTAGTCTCCCGACCCACCTGGCTTGGGTTAGGCAATCCTGTGTCGAAAAGACGTTTCCTCGACGCCCCCTGCCAACACGTCCTGACTCTAGGCCTTTGCACCGTTCTTATATTTCATTGCCACGCTCGCTTTTTCAGTCGTTTTGTTATTTTCATCCTTCAAGTTGATCCCGAGACTCTCCCTGGCATACACTTCTTCGTCTTCGTCAATAACCGCCTTACCTACCCTCCAAGGCATGCTCGCCTCTTATACAAGCCAGGACCTGCTTCATCGAGCAACACCAGTCGAATCCTTGTCGTTGAGCCACAGCACCAGACTTTAGGTCACAACTCTCAGTCTTCTTTGCTCGCATCTTCGGCCGGCCTTCAACTCATCCATTGGACATCCCATCAGAGGACCCAGAAATCTTCCACTCAACTTCTCACCACCATGGCAGCCGTTGTGAGCACGGCGCCCTTCGCGGTTGTCGACCCCCTCGCCCAAAAGATCAAGGAGAGTGCAGGGGTCAATGTGAATGAAATCGACATCAACAATACCGAAAGGTTCTTGGTCCACTCGCCATACACGGACCCGGAGCACTTGCTGGACCTCGAGACTCTCGACGACGAGAACGCCCTCCTCGCCAGGGCATTGTCTCAGATGAAGTGCCTTCGTGCGGACTACGCCACAGCCGACTATGTCGAGTCCTTCAATTGGGGGGACGTCATGGGCGAACTCAAAAACCTCGTCCACTCCACGGGGAAGACGTTCAAGGAAACTTCCTTTTACATCGTTGCGTTCCGCTCAACAATTCCGCCGTCGACAGTATACGAAGACCTCGGCGTTCTGGACAAGGCCGCGCATGCCGAGGCCAACCAAGTCGGAGGGTTTCTCAAGTAAGAGACTAAGAGTTCACAAACGAACAAAGAGAACAAAGACTGACTATCAGCAGATACTGGTTTGGAAGTCCTGATTCAGAAGGGAGAAACCTCGCAACTTGCGTGTGGAGGTCGCGGCCCGATGCCGTAAAGGCAGGCCACGGTCCCGCCCATCGTAGGGCAAGCCGTGCGACAGCGTCAATGTACTCGTTCTGGCGGATTGACCGACACCGATTAATCATCCGTGATGGCGCTGAGAGTTGGGAGATCGTCAACTGGGTTGACTAAGAGCGTCCGAAAGCATTTGTCGGGTAAGCAAAAGTGACCAACGACGGCGTTTGATGATTTGTTTGGGATGAATGTCGCAATCGGGCTGGGAAATGAGTAAAGGAAAAAAAACACCGACAAGCAGAGCGTGTGGTAGACGGCATTGGGTAACTCATTGGCGCATCCGGGTAGCATTGTACAGCCACAAGAACATGACTTCGATTTCGTATTAGACAGCGTAAAACATGGGCGCTGCGCCATCATTCAACTGCATTGTGTTCTCTGAACGGTGAAATCTTGACCGTGTACTCGTTTTGATCGGACTACTAGCATGCCGCGCGGTCAGGTCAGAACCGAGGCCAACGAAGGTTTGTGCTCCCACAGACGCAGGAATGAGATGGCGATGTGCCACAACTGGTTTTGTCAGCATGTGCAACCCGGCGCAGGCACAAAACACCCCCCGAGTGATATCGCAAAATGACGCTCGAGAGTAGGAGAGTAGAATGAGCGAGGTTTCGAGAAGAGAGGCAGGAGGAGAAAAGCGTGAGCCAGCGAGATGAGACGACGTTGAATTTAAACTCGATGTGAGTGCTTTCGGCGTGGGGGCTTGTGTGGGATGCCCTCCCATTCAGGACGTGGCGTGTGGGATCTGTTACGGATTCACCGTGGGCGAAAGACGGCGGCGGCGCGGCGGTCGTCGGCCGGTCTGAACGGACAGCAAGGGGTGTGGATTTGGATGAGGCGGAAGGGAGGTGTGGGCGCAACAGCCGACCTCTGCTTGGTGAAGTTCTGCCGGCGTTCACCGCCCGACAGCCCACAATCCCTCCCACAATTCGTAGTAGCGAAAAGTTCGATATTTCGCATCACGACGAGACGCCCCCTCGAAACCCGACCGCCAAGCACGCGACACCAACGATCCCGCAGCCGCAGACTCGACAAAGCCAGGAATTTTTGAACCTGCACGAATCTCCCCGATCGTATCGCAAATATGGGTGACGTTATCAAGGAGGTGCCGCTCAAGGCGGTTCGCGTTGAGGCCCTTGTGAGTCCTGCCCGAATCCTGCCCCACCTCTCCTCACTTGGGGCCTCTGTGCTGCTTGGTGATGGACTGGCTTACGAGAGAGAGAATATTGCTGATACGCCGCGCCTCTAGGTGGTGATGAAAATCGTCAAGCATGGCTCCCAGACATTCCCCACGACCGCGACCGGCTCCATCGTCGGCATGGACTCGGACGGCGTCCTCGAGATCACCAACACCTTCCAGTTCCCCACGGTCGACGTCGCAAACACCGACAGCCACCAGAACAACAACGACGCCTCGACCCTCGCCGCCGCCGCTCCCCGCCAGAAGGCCAACATTGTCTACCAGAACGAGATGATCAAGCACCTGAAGGAGGTCAACGTCGACGCTAACAACGTCGGCTGGTACACGAGCGCCGCCATGGGCAACTTTGTCAACCTCAGCTTCATCGAGAACCAGTTCCACTACCAGAAGGACAACGAGCGGACAGTCGCCCTCGTCCACGACGTCAGCCGCAGCTCCCAGGGCTCCCTGAGCCTGCGCGCCTTCAAGCTCACCCCGACCTTCATGGCCGCCTACAAGGAGGGCAAGTTCACGACCGAAAGGTATGCCGAAAACAGTCACGGGAATATTCAGGTCGTCACAGCGCTAACGTAACCATGTGCAGCCTGAAAGCCTCCAAGCTCACCTTCAAGGACATCCTCGCCGAGCTCCCCGTCGAGATTCACAACACCCACCTCTTGACCTCGTTCCTCCACCAGCTCCCCGGTCTCCCCCAGCAGGACAAGATCGAGCCGCCCAACTCCCTGTCGGAGCTGCGCGAAGACCCCATCAAGCAGCAGTTGCACCCCTCGGTCGAGAACCTCGACCTCTCGATAGATCCCTTCCTTGAGAAGACGTGCGACCTCCTGCTCGAGAGCATCGAGTCGCACTACACGGACCTCAACAACTTCCAGTTCTACCAGCGCCAGCTCGGCCGCGAGCAGGCCAAAATCACGCAGTGGCAGACCAAGCGCAAGGCGGAGAACGCGGCGCGCGCGGCGGCCAAGCAGGCGCCTCTGCCCGAGGACGAGTGGCAGAGGCTGTTCAAGCTGCCCCAGGAGCCCAGCAGGCTCGAGGGCATGCTGAACGCGAAGCAGGTGGAGCAGTACAGCAAGCAGGTGGACGGATTCACGGCCAACATCAGCGCCAAAATGTTCGCCGTCAGGGAGAACTTGTTGCCCAAGCGTGCTTAGATGGACGCGTAAGAGTCGGGCTCGGGTCCAATCCCTGCGGTTCGTCGGTTGGGCGGTTGGACGGACAAGAAGAAGAGCAGAGACGAGGGGAGGATTGGAAGAAGGCGAGGGGCAGACACTAAAAAGAAGTGGAATTACCTTAGAGAACGGGTGTTCTGGGAATGATGAATGATCTGGGGAGCGGATCAAGCATTCGAAACGGCGTTACGGTAATTAGTCCCAGGCAGAGTGTGTACTGAGTCGATATTCGATGTCTTTTCTTGCATACCAGCGCGACCGACGGTTCCTCTTCCTGGGGAGGGCTACCTCACGGTGGTCTGACGTCGACCATACACGCCATGATTCACGCCAAGATCCAGGCGCTTGGAGGGGTGAAGGGCGAGGCTGTTGCGGTATGGAAAGGGCGTCTCGGGCACGAAATCCACGCGGCGAGGCCTGCCAGGATATGAGCGAGAATATCGGGCAGAGCGTCTGCCACGTACACATAGTTCTCGTCACTACGACGTCTCCCAGACCATCCATAACCATGTTGAACACGGAAACAAATCACGTTGACCAGTAAAGTTACGTCTCCGGGCAACCCGACTTCAGCAGTCTTGTTCTTCCCGCGGTGCCCCGTCGTGCCCGCTCCCCTCGCCCCGAGTCATCTCACCTGTGGTCTGCATGGCATACTGAGCTTGGCCTTGCCGGCATGAGTCGTCCGCGTCTCCTGGGACGGGATGCTGCTGCTGCTGCCAGAGCCATTCGAAGGCGAGGGAGAGGACGTGGACGTGGGAAAGACCTCGACGCTGGTGCGTGTTCCCCTCGAAAGCCAAGTGGTGGGGCAGAATCGAGGGGTTTCACACCGTTCCCGCCCAAAGGAGACTAGCGCTAGAAAACGGTAAAACAAGGGGAAACAAAAAAGCGATTGGCTTCTCAACCTCTAAAATCGAGTCTCGGCGGCACGCCTGGCGGGCGGGCACACGCGGGCCAGCGCCTGGACCACGCACCTGCGAAAAAAAGAGGGCAATGAGGGGCAGCTCTTTTTTGCTCCCCCTCCCCATCAGGGTAGGTACCTGCTCCTCCATCAGGTCTACACGCATCTTGCCATCAGAACGAGGCGAGACAAATGTACCTTTTTTTTTTCCGCCGTCTTTTTTCGCTACCCGACCTAACCTTACCTCACCTTACCTCCGAGCAGGTCGGCCCCGGGTAGGAAGGATGTGCTGTGAGCTGGATTCTCCGATCCATCAGGGAGGAAAACATACGCTGAATTGACTGAGCTGGCCTTTTGCATGAAGGTGAAAATCGCCCGACCTCAGGGTACCCCGACTTGGACCTTTGTTACACTACTGAGCTACCCAACATCTCGAGGTACATGGCGATGGAGGTAGCCTTGGGACGAAGCTGGGACAGCTCATTCTTGAGCTTGCTCCCTTGGGTCTAGCCCTCCCTTACCTCCCATGTGCGGTGCCCATTGTGGCCGATTCCAACAATGGACGTTGGAATTTTAATGTCAAGGAGTCAATGCAATCGCCAATTGAACGGCGTTGGACGAGACAGTCACGAGTGACAGCGTCTTGACGGTTACATGGGAGCCTCTGAACCCCCCTTGCGTGAGGAGCGAGTGAGACATCGGAGTGAGGGCCGAGGAATGGAACCCGAGCTGGCCCCTCCCTCGACTTTTTGCCTCCCTTCACCGCAACCGCTTTTCGAAAGTGTCCGGAGGCGAGAAAGAAGAGAGAGAGAGGCTCGGCAGGCGAGGTCTTAAAGGGGGAGAATAGTCAAAGTTAGATATGGGATGGGTGCGCCTGAGCTTGGTGCGAGAGGAGGTGTGCGAAGGAACACTTTGATTGTATCAGGTCAGAGCTGCTAACAGCCGAAGGAGGGGGGCCATGTCCGTGGCTCCTCAGACTCTCTCTCTTTCTCGGGGAGGAGATGCGAGTACCAGCAGTAGGCATCGGAGAGATGAGCGACTCGACGAGATAGCAAAGTACCTCTTACTATCGTATCAGCTCCCAAAGTCTCGCAGAGCAATGACCAGTAGAGTGAGCGTCTCCCTCCAAGATCCCCACCCCGCCTGCCACACTCGTCTGCAGCGCCTGCACCTCGTTGAACTTTTTGCCCCGCCTCGGGGCTCAAAGTCCCCGTTCTCCCCCCTTCCGCGCTTCGCCGACACTGGCGACTGGTGACTGGCGAGTTCCGTGACTGGACAGCATTTCGCATTGGGAAAGGGAAAAAAGTGAGAAAAGGCAGCAGGAGCAGAAATTTCTCTCTTCCAGTGTCAGGACAACAGAGCGCGTACACGCAGTCCCGTCTCACACACCGCCCTGCCCGTTCCTGCCGCCATCCTTCCCAGCGTGCCTGAACCCCTCCATACCTTTCCTTACCTGAGGTCCCTGTTTTTTTTATTACTTCTTCTACCTCCCTTCCCCCCTCCTTCCGTTGGTTTTTAAAATCTCTCTTCTCCTTCATCCTCTCTCTCTCTCTTTCTCTCTTTCCATCTCTCATCTTCCCCTCTATACCCCTCCCCCCACCCAAAACACCACCACCAAAAACCACTTCACAATGGCTGCCCCCGCCAACAAGTTCAAGGTCGCCGACCTCTCCCTGGCCGCCTTCGGCCGCAAGGAGATCGAGCTCGCCGAGAACGAGATGCCCGGTCTCATGCAGACCCGTGCCAAGTACGCCGCCGACCAGCCCCTCAAGGGCGCCCGCATCGCCGGTTGCTTGCACATGACCATCCAGACTGCCGTCCTCATCGAGACCCTCACTGCTCTCGGTGCCGAGGTCACCTGGACTTCCTGCAACATCTTCTCCACCCAGGACCACGCCGCCGCCGCCATTGCCGCCGCCGGTGTCCCCGTCTTTGCCTGGAAGGGCGAGACCGAGGAGGAGTACAACTGGTGCCTGGAGCAGCAGCTGACCGCCTTCAAGGATGGCCAGAAGCTCAACCTCATCCTCGACGACGGTGGTGACCTGACCCACCTCGTCCACGACAAGTACCCTGAGATGCTCAAGGGCTGCTACGGTGTCTCCGAGGAGACCACCACCGGTGTCCACCACCTCTACAAGATGCTCAAGGACGGCAAGCTCCTTGTCCCCTCCATCAACGTCAACGACTCCGTCACCAAGTCCAAGTTCGACAACTTGTACGGCTGCCGCGAGTCCCTCATTGACGGTATCAAGCGCGCTACCGATGTCATGGTTGCCGGCAAGATCGCCGTCGTTGCTGGTTTCGGTGATGTCGGCAAGGGCTGCGCCCAGGCCCTGCACACCATGGGTGCCCGTGTCATCGTCACTGAGATCGACCCCATCAACGCCCTCCAGGCCGCCATGGCCGGCTACGAGGTCACCACCATGGAGAAGGCTGCTTCCCGCGGTCAGATCTTCGTCACCACCACCGGTTGCCGTGACATCCTGACTGGCCAGCACTTCGAGGCCATGCCCAACGACGCCATTGTCTGCAGTAAGTAACAACCAACAGTCCCCTTGGTTCCTTGACCACTCTGTGTACTAACCGCCTCCTTCTTCACAGACATTGGTCACTTCGACATCGAGATCGACGTTGCGTGGCTCAAGGCCAACGCCCAGAGCGTCCAGAACATCAAGCCCCAGGTCGACCGCTTCCTCATGAAGAACGGCCGCCACGTCATCCTCCTCGCCGAGGGTCGCCTGGTCAACCTTGGCTGTGCCACTGGCCACTCTTCCTTCGTCATGTCCTGCTCCTTCACCAACCAGGTCCTTGCCCAGATCATGCTGTACAAGAACGGCGACGCCGCCTGGGGCAAGAAGTACGTCGAGTTTGCCAAGGCTGGCAAGCTCGATGTCGGTGTCTACGTCCTCCCCAAGGTCCTCGACGAGGAGGTCGCCAGACTCCACCTGGCCCACTGCAACGTTGAGCTCACCCAGCTCAGCAAGGTCCAGTCCGAGTACCTCAGCATCGCCGTTGAGGGTCCCTACAAGAGCGACATCTACCGCTACTAAGCGGCCTTCTTTTGACATCCAACGTAACGACTGGATTTCTTCAACACTGATTAATGACTTCAACGAGCGTACACCATAACATTTGGCAACGTGTGTTCTCAACAGCATGACTTGCATGACACATCTGGGAAAGGGAATCTCGGCTGGGGGCGGTTACGGGCTGGAAACTCAAAAAAGCTTGGGGGTTTGCCTGGCTGCGAGATTTTTCAACAAAAAAAGGCGTTGGCTTGTGAATAGTGATTCCCCAGACCATGGCATTTTGTATTTTTTGCTTTTCGTCGGCCCGACTTTATGGGAGCGGGACAAAAAAGGGACTCAACCCCCGGATATGGGAAATAAGGGTACAGGGTAGATTAACTTGGAGGACTAGGACCCGTCAACCGTGGTCCGCATAGACGAATATATGCGTCCTGTGAGCAAACACTTGATGGTCTCTGCTGGTGATTGTTGTCATGTCGGTGACTGTCAATATCTCGCTTGCATTGTGGACGAGTATCGCCCGGATGGTTTCGGGTCTACGGCGTTGAACCCTCGATGGTGATGTGATGATTACAAGGTTCCACTGTCTTGTTACATCCAAGGTCATCATCGCAGAGTTAAGTGATGTTGTCGGCGTTGCCATGCCTCGGCAGCCGTAGACGTATCGCTTCCCAGATCAGCCAATCCTTGCCATTGTTGATTATGTTTACATACGGCTGTATTAGAAGCGGCTCATTGCTGTGCGAAGGAGATAGCTCAGGCTGCCACTGTAAGTTCTCATAGTCGAATGCGCTTTCTCGCGTCTGCGTTGATTGGATTGCTGTCGTCATCTCTCTGCACTCTTGTGAATACTAACAGCCTTACTCTTCCCAGTTACTTCTCCCAAGGTATCTGCCCTTGCGCATGACTTGCCCGAATATTGACTAATCTTCCAACGTCTTACTCGTGCCTTGCTCTACTATTCTCTGGGCGGGAGAGAAAGAGAGAGGGAGAGAGGGAGTCTTCTCTCAGAACGATTGTGCCGTGTCTTGACGCCGTGGGTTTGGGGTCACAGACAGACTTCCGAGTCACACGAGACAGCAGGGACGACCGAGGACGTGCTCCTATTCGCACCTACCGGGTTTGTCCATCTAAACTCTTTGGTTTGGGTCTCCGCAACCGACGGAACCGTCAACGGGTCCCCTCTTCACCGACGCTCGCGTCCCCCCCCCCCCTTCTACCCCTCACTCCTTGACCAGCTCCTTCTGCTCGGCGACGACACTGTTCAGCCTGCCCTCCTCGACGGCGCGCCTCACGTTCCCGATGGCCCACTCCTCCATCTTGACGCTCGTCTCGACCGTCCAGGTGCCCATGTGCGGCACGAGCAGCACGTTGGGGTTGTCGAGCAGGCCGGGGTGGACCTCGGGCTCGTTCTCGAACACGTCGAGCCCCGCGCTGGCGACGCGGCCCGAGGCGAGGGCGTCGACCAGCGCGGCCTCGTCGATGACGGCGCCGCGCGCCGTGTTGACGATGACCACGCCGGGCTTCATGAGGGCGAACTGCGCGTGGGAGATGATGTGGCGGGTGTGAGCCTGGCGGTTGTCAGTCTTCTTTTTTTCCATTTCTTTTTCTCTTTCGTTTTGTCAAAAATGAAAAGGGTAAGGATAACACACAGGTGGTGTAGTGTAGAATGAAAGGGAAAGGGGGGCTTGGGGGGAGGACTCACGTTCAGAGGCAGGTTGAGGGAAATGACATCGCTCTCCCGCAAGAGCGTCTCGAAGTCGACGTACGCGGCGCCGCACTCGTCCTCCAGCGCCCCCTCGAGCCTCGTCCGGTTGAAGTACCGCACCTCCATCCCGAAGGCCGCCGCCTTCTTGGCCATGTTCCTCCCGATGCCGCCCATGCCGAGGATGCCGAGGATCTTGCCCTGCGGGTCGCGGCCCAGGGGCGGGGGCGGGTTCCCGCGCCACTGGCGGTTGCGGATGGAGAGGATGGAGGCGTTGAGGTTGCGCAGGGCGCCGAGCATGAGCCAGATGTTGATGTCGGCCGTGGCGTCGTCGACGGCGGTCGGGGTGTTGGAGACGAGGATGCGGGGGGTGCAGGCCGGGACGTCGATCTGGTCGTAGCCGGCGCCTGTCGCGCGTGGTCAGCGTGGGCTGGTTCTCGGCATTTGCAGCTGGACTTTTTTTTTTTCGTTCGAAAGGGGGAGGCAGGCGGGTTGTGATGTCAAGCCACCCGCGGGACGGTTGAAGGACGGATAAAGACGCATAAAAAGAAGAAGAAAAAAGAGGAACTTGCCGTTATGACAGATGAAGCTCACGCTCTCGGGCAACGCGGCGACCAGCTCGGCGTCGATCCGCCCCGTGGTTTTTACGCTCGCGAATGTGCGGTAGACGGCCTTTACGCCCTCGAACGCGCCGGACCTGCACTCGTCGAGGAACTCGGCGCGGTTGGTCGCCTTGGGCTTGACGATGTCCGCGACGGAGCTCAGACTGGACCAGGCTTCGTATGCGCTAGGGAGCGGTCAGCTTGGCTGCGGAGGTAAGATGAGACAAGAGAAGAGGCAGGAGGTGAATGGGAGCGTGAGCTGGACGGAGTCAAAGATGTTGAGACGATGGAGATGAGGTTTGTGAGCACGGAGGATGAGGGACGGGGTTGGTGAGCAATCGGGGACCGAGGGAGGGACGTACTGCTCGATCTCGCCGAGCTGGAGGACCTTGGGCTTCGACATGGTTGCGGGACGGCCACTCAAAAGTTGCAGTGGTCTAATGCGAATCGATAGTCGTAGATTGAGTGTCTATATCCCCTATCCCGGTCCTGGTCAGCAACAGTGAATCGTGCACAAACACCCGTCTGATGTCGTGCACATGGAGCCGACGTGAATCCCCCCAGAGCCATTGACAGCTTCACGATAGATGTTGTCTCGTTCAGTCGGTTGACCAACCTTGGCTTCAAGTCTTGAGGGCAGAGGATTGAGAGGTCTGTTGTAATGTGCCAAAAGCCCGCGCGTATCGCGAAGCCGGAGGAGCGAGTGTCGTCTTCGAAACGAAAATGCCCCTCCAGAAAAACCGGCGCGGGGTGGCTTCGTCTCGCCCGTTGAGTCGTCGCACGACAGACTTGGAAGGTGGGGGATGATCGGTGGGGTCCGAACTCAATTGGAGCTCTGAGTTCCGTCGTCTCGGCGGAAGTCGACCCGGAGGGGGGGGGGGGATCAGTATGCTTGTGATCGACAGAGTATTTTCAACAGGCAGGAAGCCGAGGACTTTTTGTTGTACAATTCGTCATCCAGGTGCAGAGACATGAGCTCTCCAAAACGTCGACGATGTTCTGACTCTACCATGCGGGGGATTTGCTCCGCCAGGGGTGCGCGAACGGTCTCCCGCCCCGGAGGCGGGCGTCTTATCCAGACTGGCCCGAGCCAACGGCGCCGAACAAGCTCCATATCAATCGGGGAGAAGGCCGAGTCAGGTTTCAACCTACGGAATCGCAACTCACTCGAATTCCTCCGGTTCCATGATCCTGTGCGATGATGAACCGTATCGCCCACAAAAACTCGTAAGCCCCTCTCCCCCCCCCCCCCCCCCCCCCCCCCCCCCCCCCCCAGCTGGACCGGCATCCACCGGGACGAACCCCCCACGACTAGGAAAGGGGGGTGCCGACGAATGATCGGTTCGCATTCCCTCGAGATCCGAGACCCGGGCTACGTCAGACAGGGCATGGGGACGGGTTCCCGAGCGCGCATGGTCGCGTGGGAGGCGTCGGTGAGCCGGGCCTCATCACCAGTGCCAGTGCTAGTGGGAAGTCGGGACGCAACATGTGACGGTGATCATGACGATGGATTCGGCCGAGCTTGGCTTCCCTTGGAGTGACGGGCCCTGGGCCCCGCGCGGCGTGGGGCGTCAGGTCCCCCTTCCGAAAACAATGGAACTGGATCCGGGCCGTCCGACGTGTGGGACTATTATTGCGTAGCCTCGTGTCAAGAGTGTCAAGGGAAGAAAGCGTTGTGAGAAGATAATGGTCCAGAGCTCTGTGCTACGGGGGGCACGAGCAGCATGGCATGGATGGTATTGTTCCAACTTTGACCATCTCGTCCGTCGCCTTTCATCATCATACAGCATGGCATCTCATCCTCTTCGTACCGACTCGCACGTAATCCCCCAACCAAACATTACACCCAACCCCGGGGGGGGGAAACGCCAGAAGATGCAATCGCGCCAAGGAAACCCGAAAACCCCTCCATTAAACCGTCACGCGTGTGCTCGTAAATCAATCCTCGCTGCTTCATCGACCCGGCTGTCGCGCAGTTCGTGTTCGAGAGCGTATGTCGGTGGGCGTATATGCTGGTAAATGTCGCAAAAAAAAAACCCCCGAAAAAGAAAAAAAACACAAATTTGGCACAAGAACACGCACAACCCCGACGGACCAAACGAGGCAAGTATGCCGCAGCGCCAGTGGTCGCACATCTGCGCGAATATCACCGCGGGCGCGATGGAAGGCCAGGAACGGCCCACCGGCCCACCTCGCAGCCGTCCTCATCATGAACTTGCAAACACTTGGTACGCCATGACCATGATCCACAGCAGGAAGATGGCGCCGACGAGGGCGAACGAAAACACGGCCTGCCACGCTTGACCTGCACCCCGTCATCAGCAACCCGTCCGTCAGCGGGGAAGAGCAGACAAGAAAGACTCACATATGCTGCGCTGCTCCAACCAGGCGAGGGTGTCGAGGCTCTGGCCCGTGGGGCTGCGGTTGAAGACGGCGAGGTTGCAATTGCTCGAGACGGAGCCGTCGGGCCCCCAGAGCTGGATGCTCACGACGACGAGGCCGACGAACCAGAGGATGAAGAGGATGAAGGCGCCGATCATGACGATGGCCGGGAGGAGGCGGCGCTGGTAGACGAGCCAGAGGAGGAGACCGATGAAGAGGATGACGAGGGAGGAGACGGTGATGTAGTAGGGGAAGTACCTGGGCGGTGTTAGTTGATGCTGCTGCTGCTGCCTTCTGTCCGACGATGGGACGTGGGGCGAAGGACGGCGACGACGTACCATGGTATCGGCAGGAGGAGCTGCTGCTGGACGTCGATAAAGGAGGCGAAGACGCCGATGATGAGGCACGACGCGACGAGCATGATGAGGATCCAGAGGTTGAGCTGGATGCCGGGCCACTGGTAGCGGTGGACGCGCTCGACGACCCGCCTCTCGTAGAGGGAGCTGCTCGTCACCGTAGAGGCCACCATCGTGGGCTGGCTCCGCAGGGGTTATCGGCCGTGCGGCTCGGTCCGGTTGCACAGGGTGGGTGTTGTTGATGTTGATGGATCGCGAGTTGCGTCTGCAGAAGATGAGAGTTCGGAGTCGGTGGATGGATGCAACTCAAACCGTGATCGTAATCGTCAAATCGCTTATCGTGGGAACACGTGATGTCGAATGGCCTCGCAGGGCGGTATTTAATCGTCGTTCCAAAAAAAAAAAAAACCCCTTCCACGGACAGATCGATGTGTTGAGTCAATTCAAACTGAGGCGCGGCGGGGGAGAAGGCGGGGGTCCCTGCCGACGTATGGAAGTCGAAAGAAGTGCGCGATAAGGCTGGGCCGGTCCGGGCTGGGAGGGGGGTTGTTGCGCAAAGGCGAAGGTCAGGTAAGAGTGAAAAAAGTACGGCAAGGCTGGGCAGGGAAGCTATCGCCGCGGGTCGTCCGACCGTCGCAACCCAACGATGCACGATTACGCGCGCTCGACGGAGGGCGCAAACGCGGCGGAATCGCACGCAGCTCGTCAGTGGCTGTTGGGCGTTCGTTCGGGTTTCGTTGGAGAATTGCGAGGCGCGCAGTCTCTAGGGCGAAAACAAAAAAAAGCAGGTACCCAGCAGGCAGTAGCGCCAAAAGACGGATGGAATTGGACTGGAGATTTCGAGCTATGCAATTCGTCCCCGTAAGATGGCGGCGGGGGAAGGGGATTGGAGTCTTGCGTCTCGTCCGCTCGTTCGTCCTGTCAGCGTGGCAGGGGCGGCAACGGGTAGCGGCCCCTGGAGTCTAATGGGAAGAAAATGGGGGAGGGGTGAGCGCTGTGGTGTCGTGGACTCGGACTCGGGGGGCCGTCGCGACGATTGGCGGATGGCTGGGCGGCGTGTTTGTTGGTGTTTTTGATGATGGTGCGGTGGCCGAGAGGCTCGACCCGACTGTGCTCGACTGATGACAGGAGTCGATGCGAAGCGTCCCCGGGGGGCGGGTTGGCGTATGCCACGTCAAAAGGTGCGGGATGGCGGATGCCAAATGCGATGCTGCGTGCTGCCGACCCTTGTCGCCTCGTTGTTGTCCTGATGATTTTGGTGCCGTCGGGCTGCGACGAGAGCCGGGGGACAGTACCGGTAACCGCACGAAGCTTGCGACGGTGATTTGCTCGATCGTCTCGCCTTGCTTCCGCTGGACGATGAGACGCTCCCCACCGAGATGGTCAAGTGTACCCGATTCGGGGGTGCTTGGGTTTCGACGGAGTTGGCAGCTTGGGAGCGGCGGTGAGACTGCACGCTTCAATGTTCGTGTTCAAGGTTCGTGTCAGACGCTGCGTGGTTCCGCGATTTGTCCGAGGCGGGTTGAGTGCACCACGCGGGAGATCCTGCGATGCGATCGTGGGTGTGATCCTGCTGGATAGTCGGTGGGATGATGGATGGATCAGCACAGATGGACGCGTTGAGGCGCGTCAAAGGGGCCGGAATTTTGCGCTTGGTGATGGTGGTGGTGGGGGGAGTCGCAGTAGACGCTTGAGCAATGAAACCTCGGAAAAAGAAAAATCTCGAATGAGGCTCTGTCTATGTATGAGATGGCCGGGATCGTGTTCCCGAGTTGCAACACGATCTTGGTTGTGCAGCTGTGTATGTGGTTTGGCCGTTGTCAGAGTCTCGAGATCAACACTGGTACAAATAGACAAGACAATCAAATCCAACGTTCGACCCGAGAAAAAGGACAAAGAAACCTCCCTCCCCCAAGAGTAAGCCCTGGCGCGATCTCGATAATTTCGCTCCGGCGGTATCGTCGGAAGCCTCGATTCAAGGTGGCTGGGCGAACGAGCTTCTCCCATTTGGTCCCTCTGTCGCATCGCGAAAATGGCGATGGCTGGGCGAGAAAGCCCCCCTCCCCCCGGCCAGCGACAGCGACTCGCTACCCGACGCGGCGAAGGACCTGCAGTGGGGCGCCTTCCCGCAGCTGTCAGGCACCCGCGCCGGCCCCGATGGCTCGACCCGCCTTTCCCCCCCTCCCCACCGCCGGGACGCACCCGAGCCGCCGTCTCCCGTCACCGCTCCTTCAAACACGTGTCAGTGTCCAGCTTTGCTTTGCAGACATGCACAATGTTGAAGGTGAGCCCCCCTGGACCTGCATAACACGAGCATCTGTCGCGAAGAAAGGGGGGATAGCTGTAAATGAACATTGCGTTGGTATTATTCATGTAGAAGTTGGGACCGTCCACTCTCGGACCGACCCCCACGGCTCATCTATCCCCGGCCGTCCCATGCAGTCCCGGACCATGCGCCAAATCGACTCCGCCTCCAACCCGTGTCCTCCGTCGTATGTTTATTTTTTCCCCCGTCTTCGCGAGACCCCGTATTCCCGATCGCGTGTTCATGTTCCATCTCCATTATCGATGGTCAAATCGGACTCCCCTCCCCTCCTCTTTATATCTCAAACCCCCACCCAACACCTCACAGCAACGACTCGCCCAGAGCGCAGCGCACCAGCGAGCAGCCGGCCCTCACCGTCTCGGACGCGGCGCCCTCCTGGTCGGCCGCCAGCGACGGGTTGACCTCGACGAGGTCCAGCGCCACGAGGCTGCCCGTCTCGTGCACGCACTCGCAGATGTAGTCGCCCTCGCGCAGCGTCAGGCCGCCGCGCACCGGCGTGCCGGTCGACGGCGCCCACATGGGGTCCAGCGCGTCGACGTCGAACGAGAGGTGGATCGGCGTGTCGGTGCCAATGTGCGCGAGCGCCATCTCCATGACGCGGCCGATGCCGTATCTGTCTTTTGTGTTAGTGGCGGGGGGACTCCGCGCAAAGCACGGTGTTTTCTCCGTCTTCGTTCTCTGGCGGAATGGGTCAATCCATACCTGTCAATGTCAAACATGCTAAAGGCCTTGATGCCGTTCTCGCGCAGGATCCGCTTCTCGCCGGCGTCGACGTCGCGCAGGCCAATGTAGACGAGCTTCTTGATGCTCAGCATGTGCTCGTCCTTGAGCCAGCCAAAGTACTCGGGCTTGGCCTCCTTTGCGAGGCCGGTGACGAAGGCGACGGGCATGCCGTGGATGTTGCCGCTGTCGCTCGTCTCGGGGGTGTTGATGTCGGCGTGGGCGTCGACCCAGATGACGGCGATCTCGCGGCCGAGGCGCTCGCGGGTGGCCTTTGCGGAGCCGGCGATGGTGCCGATGGCGATGCTGTGGTCGCCGCCGAGCGTCAGGGTCAGGCGGCCGAGGCGCGACTGCTGGTAGACCTGGTCGGCGATGCGCTCCGTCACGGACGATACGGCCTTGGGGTTCTTCATGTTGCGGTAGGGGGGGTCCTCGGCGGGCACGAGGTCGGTGTAGAGGTGCACCTCGTCGTCGCCGTGCAGCTTGTAGCCGAGCTCGTCGCGGAGCTGGGTGAGCAGGCCAGACTCGATGAGGGCCTTGGGGGCGGCGTCGACACCTGGCTTGCACTGCGGTGGCCGCGGGCGTCAGTGATGCCGTATTTGGTTTGGTTTGGGGGGAGGGAGGAAGAAGCTTACCTGTCCGCCGGAGAAACCGACGGCCACGACGCCGAGGTCCTCGGGGTCGCTGAGGAACTTGGACTTGACCATTGATGTGTGCATGATTGCGATGCGCCGCTGGGGGTGCTGACGGGATGTGGAGAGGCGGTGGTGGTGTTGGTGTTTGTTTGCTGCGAGCTGACGTTGGCTCTAGATCAAGCTGGAAGATGGGAAGCTGGACGAGGATGGAGCAGGGAGAAGGAAGAAGCTGGCGAAGGAATTGGAAGTGAAGAAGAAGGAGGAGGAGGAGGAGGAGGAGGGAGAGGAACAAGAGGAAGTCGGGGTGGGCGATCAAGGTGTATTAAAAAGCCTTTTTCCCCTTCTCGCGGCGTCCCAGGCCCGGGCAGGATGAGAACCAGGAACCATCGGCCTTGGACCACGGACCATGGACCATGGACCATGGCTGCTAGGTAGTCCCGGAAGCTGGGATGAATGGATCTGGATCTCGCCCCGGAACAGGCTGGAAGCCAATGAGACCAGGCAAAGTATCTCAGAGCGACGAGGGAAACCGGGGCTTGACTCGGCTCGTGGCGGTTGCGGAGGAGCGCAGAGCAAGAGCATGCTCCTCGTTCCGTCGATTCGCGCATTCCAGACACGAAGGGGGACGGACGGGCAAGCCCAAGGGGTGCGCGCAAGTGGCAGGCTGGAAGCTGTGCTGGGTGGCATGGCGGGGTATGTTTTTTTTCTCTCTATCTCTCTCTCTCTCTCTCTCTCTCTCTTGCCCTTCTTCGTCGTCTGAGCAGTCCTCTCGGTGCTGCCCCTCATGTATCTTTCCGTAGAGATAACACGGCAACAATACCTACTGTCCCGCGAGACTCGGGACACGGCGGCGACGGCGATGGCCATGACACCAACGTTCCAGCTTGTGGACCCCTGAACCTCTTCTCCCCTCCACTCCCCCTCCCCCCCTTCCCTTGCGGCCTCGCCCCTCCGAGAATAGTGCCCACCGCGGGTAGACCTGCACTTAGGGGAACATCAGTGGGCCGCCCGATCCCCCGTGTGACACTCGCAGCCCAGCGGCGCGTCGTCGGCGTGGGTCCTCCGCTGGAGCACCTGCACTTAGGGGTCTGGCGCTCTCGGAGCTGTGCCACTTAACGGCAGGTGAGCGCCGGGGACGCGCTGAGCGCAGCGCGCGAGGCATTATTTAAAGAGCGCCCGTGTCCCCATGTCCACGTCCCCCGTCCACACCGTCCGCCGCCCGCGAGTTGGTGATGTTCCCTAATGGCAGGGCGACGCGAAGGCATTACGCTTGAGCAATCACTTCGGCCGGCCTCGGGTCAATGAGGAGTTTTTTTTTTTTCCCTTCTGTCTTTCTTGATTTTGTTGAGAAGGGGGGGAACGTCCGCAGATCGAGTTGGCACCACCCCCCCTCCATCACGGCGGCCTCTTCCTCTTGTTCTTCTTTTTTATGGTTTTTTGACGGCATGTCATCAGTCATTTCGATCCAACGTCGAGAGGTGTCGATTTCTCGAGGTTCGCGCCTTTTTTTCCGCAGTGCGCCGCTTGCCTTATCGCCCGGTTTATCGCTTATCAGCACAGCGCTCCCAGCAGTGTGTGTGTGTGTGTGTGTGTGTGGCAGCGTGTGGCAGCGTGTGGCAGCGTGTGCCCGTGTGCTACAGGTGGCCGGTTCCACCTCACTTTGAGGCCCTCCACCTGGGCTCGTCCACGGCTTCCCAGGCCCGCCCTCAGCGTACCCACTCGACGTGCCTCGACATGCGCCTCATCTCATCCACCCTCCGCCCTCTCTCTCACATCAGACTCGCCGGATCTGACTAGACCGCCATCGCAACGAAACCAAAGAGGACCACTCACACTCTTTTTCTTGGTTGTCGACATCGACGAAACCCCCCCCCTTTCCATTCGATTTCTGTTATCCATCAGCACCAGGGGGGGGCTCCGGGTCCCATGACGCCTTCTCGCTCATTCCGCCCACCGCCCGCCGCCGGTGCATCGACATCCCTCCCCCCTCCCCGTCATCTCTCTCTCCCGGCGCAAACCGTAGTTAGCGCAAACACATCCACCCACGAGAGTTGGCGCCAGAGAAAACACTACTACTGCGAGGCTCTCTGCACAGACATCAACGCGGCACTTGTTGGTCCCAGGTGCTTCTCGAACTCGGAGCAAGGGCTCTCCCTGGCTTTACGTAAAAGAAGACCTTCCAAGTCTCGGAACTGCCTTATCATCGCGTAATCGTAGCGCGCCTCGACTCTTGACTCGTGGAACCCCCTCACATTTGTTTGGCCAAGGCCGCCGAGTGACCTCACTCGGCAGACAGAAACCAAAGTCATGAAGCAGGTTCTCGGATCGTAGTCCCGACATTGGTCAAACCGTGTCACGGTTTCCGATGGTCACCAGACCCGGCTTTGCTCGGTTCCTCCGCCAGCCCCCCCCCCCTCTCTCCATCGGCTTCGAGCGGCGTTCTCGGCCCTGCGGACGCTGCTCCGAGCCGGGCAAGCCGTCCAACGGTTGAAACCCGCCGCGAGCGCCAAGAAAAAGGTGACAATGCGTACTCGGCGAACTCACGACGGCCTCACTTCCTCTCAACAATTGGTTTAGTTCCACTTGACTGTGACCCGTGACCATGCGTGATACGCTAGACGTTACTGGAAACTGCTGTTGACTGTTGTACACTGTACCCTGAGTTGATTCCATGCTCTCTACTTTTTTTGGTTTCCCACCTCCTGTTCAAGAGCCCAATGGTATACGTAGAAGACATTTACACACGCACAAATGGGGGCGTATGCCTCTTCCCCCCACCCGAACTCCCTTAACGCCTGTGCCCGAGATCCCGCGCCCCGCGATAATAACTTCGCGACAATGCTCAAAGTCATGTGGATGTCTGCTCTGCCAGCAGGTCGTCCACCCACCCCATCCTCTCCCTCCTCTCGTCCGTCACGCGCGCGTACTCGAGGAGCAGCCGCAGCGTGTAGATCTGCATGTCCTCCTTGCGCAGCGCCTTCTCGGCCCACGCCTTGCCGTCCATGGCGATCTTCTCCGCCTCGGCGTCGTGCCCGGGCTTCTCATCGCCGTACCCGAGGAAGTAGTCCATGATGCCGTAGTAGTCCCCGAACCGGTTGTCCATCGGCACAAAGTGCTTCCACGCCACGAGCCGGCTGTCGTGCCACTCGCGCCACAGCGTCGCCTTGATGGGCAGGCTCGTGCTGCCGAGGAAGGCGAGGTACCGGCCCGAGAAGCTGTTGCCGTCAATGTCGGGCAGGTACTTGGCGTCGTACATGTCGGTGAGCTTGACGGTGTCGGTGAGGTCAAAGTGCGGGCTCGTGTAGTTGCACGTGCCGGCCTTGCCCTCGGGCTCGCACATGAGGTCCGTGAAGCCGACGTCAGCCCACGACCGGATCCAGTCGCCGAGCCCGCCCACCGCCTGCGCCGCGAGGTTGTACATCTTGTCCGGCAGCGAGAAGTTGACGGGGTCCGCCGTGCCGTCCTCGGCGGCCGCGACCTTTGTCGCGTTGTTCATGGCCACGAACCGGTGGCGCTGGAACCCCTGCCAGTTGTCGACGCGGTTGCGCCCGCCCGTCGCGACGCCGCGCCAGAGCACCGAGTCCTTCTTCTGCGCCCAGGGCCCGCCGTGGTACCCGCCGCCGCTGAAGCGCTCCTCCTCGGTCCAGTACATGGCCGCCGGCAGGAGGATCTCGTTGTTGACGGCCAGCTTGGACCCGCCGAACATGGGGAACAGCACGGGCGTCGCCGACGTGCTGAGGGGCTCGATGAAGATGCCGTTGAGGCCCTGCAGGTCGGGCTGGTGGCACAGCTGCGTCGAGAGCGTGTAGTTTGCGACGAAACCGTCGCGCATGTGCGACTTGGCGTATTTCGTCGAGATGGCCGGCGGGTGGTTGAACGTCTTCTGCGTCTTGGCCAGCCGGGCCGGGCTGTCGGGAGGGCAGCCGCGGCGGGCGATGAGCCAGTACTGTTCTGTAGGGGTGCTAGAGTTAGAGTTGATTTGTCTTGTGGGTGTGGGGGGAAGGGAAAGGGCGGCACGCCACATACTCGTTACTTTGTCCCAGTGCTTGCTCATGACCTTGACGTTGCGGTCGAGTTCCTTCTTGTTGCTGGGCAGTGCCTGGAATGTGTTCATGACCTGTTTCGGCTCCGGCATTCCTTGCGTCAGGGCGGCGTCCCTCAAATACTGCTCCATGTCCTCGTACGGCACCACCATGCGCGGCTCGTCCATGGGGTTCAGCGCAATGTCCATATCGGGCAGCAGGTTCTCGATGGTCTTGATCATGTTGGTCCAGTGTACGGTCCAGAACCAGTCGCTTTCGCGGGTGGCGCGGCCCTTGCGCACCTTGATCACCATCTCCCACTCGGCCGCCTCCTTGCGGATGCGCGAGGGCTCGACGCCCCAGAAGGGCTGTAGGTCGTGGTAGATCTGGTCGAAGAAGTCCTCGACGATGACGGCTTTGCGGTCCTGGGCGAACTGGAACCAGGCGTCGAACCCAGGCGGCGGGTGGCGGCCGCGACGCTCGCGGTAGGCCCTGGCGGCGGCGGTCAGCGTCGTGGACTCCTTCTTGAGCATGTTTTTGAATGTCTCGTCGGCATCCTTGATCAGGGTGTCGATGGGGTGTTCTTTCGACGAGTCGTCGGCGGCGGGGGGCTTGGAATCTCCCGGCGCGGTCTTGGCGGCGTCATCGTGGACCGGCGGTAGTATGGGCGTCGACTCGGGTTGGGGAATCGGCTTTTCGGACCCGTCGGCGTGGGTAGGTGGTGAAATGGGGTTCGAGGTCTGCGGCGTCTGTTCCGGCTTCTCGGAGTGTATCTGTGTCGTCGGTTCTCTTGGGTATCGCGGGTCGAAGTAGTAGAAGAGGGCGACGACGAAGACGACGGCGGCGGCGTAGCGCAGGAAGCTCGAGGGCCGCCGCGGCGGAAACGAGGGCGTCAGGAGCTTGACCATGGTGGGCGGTGGTCGCGCGCAGTCGCGGGGGGGGGCGGTGGGATGTGGTCGCAAAGTGTTGTATCGAATGGTGGTCGACTTCGGGGAGGAGGGAGCTCGAAACCGACGGGGGAGATTGGACCTGGCGGCCGGCTCAGCCAGGCCAATTCAGGTTGCGGCTAACAGTAGGGGACTCGGGGTGCGGCTTCGACGTGCAGACAGCAGTGGTTGGAGTCGAGCTGGGGAAGGGGGCAAGGTTCTGCGCAGGAGGCTTCCGGAGGGCGATGTGAGGTCGGGCCTCGAGATCCGAAAGATGGGAAACGACACTGCACGCTTTAGGACGAGGTCAAGGTCGAAAGTCGAGATGATCGAGTGCCGTCGAGGATTGGGACGAAAGAGAAAGAAGTGACAGAAAGCTTGGCTGAGTGAATGAGGAAATGGAAGAGGGGGATCAGAGGAGTGACATTGAACGAAAGAGAGGGACGTGGGAGCTCGAGCTAGAGAACGGGAGCAGGGAAGAGGCGGGTTTGCGCCGGGGCTCGTCCGTGGGGAGTGTCAAAAGTAAAATAAAATAAAAAAAAGGATGAAGTCGGTGCGGAGGTTAGGGCGATCCAATCCAGGGTGAGGTGTCGATTGGAATAAGACAGCCGGATGCTTGGAGATGTGAGGTGAGGAGGAGCAGCAGCAGCAGCGTTGATGATGAGGAGAGACGAGAGGTCGATCGAGGTCGGCAGAGCTGGTGATGGGTTGGACGAGGACCAAAAGTGGGATGGGCGGGCGTGGATATGCTGATCTGAGGAGGATGGAGCGGATGGACGGATGGACAAAAGAATGAATGGAGCAAGACGCGGACTGTGGATTTGTTGTTGGTGGTGGTGTGGGAGGAATGGGACGAGATGGGGACTGGGGATGCCGCTGGGATGGAGCTGCACCAGCTGGACCGGGAAGTTGGAAGTGGAAGCGGAAGTGGGAGTATGATGGATGGTACAGTAGGTATTGGCGTCTGGAAGAGACGAGGATCAGGACGAGGACGAGCGACTGGGTGGAGAGGCTGACGCCCAGGCCAGTTTCAAATGAGCATGGGGATCCCAAGGGTCTTGGATCGTGCCTTGAACAAGAGGCTTTCTGGGTGGTGTATGTGTGTGTCAGTGTGTGTGCTGCAGTCTTGGAGTTGACCGATGTTGTTAGGCTCCTTGCAGACCAGACTGTGGTTTCTCTCTTGTGTCTCTCTAACTTTCTTTCCTGTGAAGTTGTTGGACTCGGACATTAGGCAAGGGGGGACCGTGGTGGCTTGGGTGCGTCGACGGTGGTTCTTGCTTGGACAACGCAAGTGCCTCGTTGCGGTCGTTGAGCTTAAGCTTCCAGGTTGTTTTGATGGACGGGAGGAAGAGACGGGGTGAAGCCGGGAGTAACGGACGACGACCAACTCGCCGAGTTGCAGAGGTTCCTTGAAGTTGAAAGCGAAATGCGGTTATGATCAAGTGGGCAAGAGAGAAACAGTAGATGACGGTGATAGGGGTAAACGATAGTCGAGCCAACTCTGTGAAAACGGTTAATGGCAGTCAAAGCAACAACTACTACTATTACTACTACAACGACTAATCACTGCGCGTGGTAAAACCAAGTGAACGCTCCAAACCTAGACAGGAAGATGCGAACGCAGTCTGAGCATAGAACCACAATGGGAGAAACATCAAACAAGAGCAGAAAGAAAAAAAAAAGAAGAAAAAAAAAGAAAGAAAGAAAAAGCCACTGGCAAACGCTAACCAGCGCATCCAGGGGAACAAGTGCGGGAGGCTGCGCTAAGATGCGTCAAACTGCTTTCCGGACCATTTGGCGAAGCTTCGGCGTTTGCGCGCCCCCCCCCCCAGAGTTGGCGGTTCCCGAGTGACATGATCTGGCTGGCGTCTGAAAGGGGGAACGAGGTTGAGGTACCTTGGCTTTCTTCTCCTGCAAGCCGGGCTGGCTGTGGTGATGCCCTCACTCACAAGTACAGGTACATCACCCCCTCCCACCGCCCACCCGGCAACGACTGGCGCTAACGTAAGGGGTTCACGATGCTGCTGGCGCTCGGTATTGGAGCTAGGCCTTGAGGCTAGTGATCTGCCCAGCGCTTCAATTGACAGGCAGGGGATTCGATGATCCGCCTGCATGTGCTCACTAAGTCTCTCTCTCTCTCTCTCTCTCTCTCTCTCTCTCACTCTGTCTTCCTCCCTCATGTGCGTGTCTTTCCACTCTGAGTAGTCTCATTTCAGCAGAGTCTGTCTTGACTCCTGGGTGGTTGACTCCTGGGTGGTTGACTCTCCCTCCCTCTTTTGCTTGCACCGCCAGAGCATCGTCAGCTTCACACTCGGCGTGCCTATCCAGGGCAGACACAAGGCAACGTGGCCTCTGGCCCGTCACATTGTCTGTCTGTCTACTCTACCCTACTCTACTCTACACTACAGACGACACGAGCCAGAGCCGGACGGACACTGTAGCATGCACCGTTATCCACCTCGCTCACCTCAAATCACCTCATCATCTCACACAGATGAGCGTCAAATCACACTCGCCCACCGCCATCCACCCGCCCAACATGCCCATCGGCCGTGGCCTTGGCTGTGTGGCTGTGGAGGATTGCAGTCTCGAACGGGTCTCTGGAGATGGAGACGACTCGTCCCACTGCGCAATTGAGATGCAACAGAGAGCCGAGATTCAGATGAGCCGTCCCCTCCACCCTTCCCCAGTCTTGCTCTTCCACCGTCACCGCGCACCAAACCCGGACCATTTGTACTAGTATGACAAACCTATCTGCCGCTGAGTGGACGGTCGTGGATGGCTGTGCTATGCCGATCGCGTATCCATCGTCTCCAGTGTCTCGAAACCACACGTGGAATCAGTCTCGGGACTCTGGCTTCAGACGGTACCGCTGTACTCAATCTATCCCATATGCACGCCGGGCCAAGTGTGGAATGCAGTGTCTGTACGCTACACGTGCAATGTGAGATGCTTGCTGAAGAATCGAGTCATCCCGCATTGAGTCAGTCCCAGTTGCCGGCGCAGGCCCCTCGTCAATCTGTTTCCTCTCGCCAAATTGCGATGCCGCAAATCCATCAACATCTCCATGCCTCTCTCTCTCTCCCTCCCCCTCTCTCAATCCTGTCCAAACAACGCGCCATCAAACGCAGGGAACCCTATCTGCTATACCCGCCAGGTGTGCGTGCGTGCCTCCCGTCTTCCACAGAAAGTCTCGTCCCCATAAAGGTGTCGTCATGGCCATCTATCCGTTGTGTGCCTCTGTCGAAACGCAAAGCAAAAGCTTGCGTGTTCGCTCCCTTCGCCAACCATCCCCTGTCTCGCCTCGTCGATCAACCACTTCCCGAACCTCGTCCCATCCGTCCCATCCCGGGGTGCCCCCCGACCCTGAACTCGACGCCGCATCTGCCAAGGCTGGATAGATTGGTCCCCTCCCTTTTCTTTCTTTTTTGCTCCCTTGTCGACCGTCCAGGACCTGGACCACCGACACCTGGCTTACTCACGCCCGCCCATCTCACCCGTATGCCATACGCCGTACGCTGTACGCGGCTCGAGTGTGGCCGTCAAACTTCAATCGACAATTTGGAAACGTACGGGAGGGAAGGAGCCGTCGGGTCCCCGCAATCTCCGGCTTAGACACGGAAGCGGCCTCGGTCGCAAAGACGGATGGCTTAGCGTCTCGATCCGCGACATGCTGCTTCCATTGCACGATGTGATGTGACAGTGAAAACGACTCAAGCACACACAAGTTTTTCTCTGCGAAGCTATTGATGTGCATCCAAACATCCGGCCCCCACAAGATGAACATTTCGCATCCAACCGCCCCTCCTCCAGCCCGCGGGAACTTGGTCGAAACACATCAATGGCACCACCCCATGCTGCTGGAGGCTGAGTGAGGCGCATTGCATGCCCCGGGGAATTTCCTCTCCCCCTCTCCCCCGATTGAGCTGACTGACGCCCCAGAAACGAAGTTGTTGTCGTCTTTCCACGTCCCGAGTTGGACTGGCTCACCGTAGAACCCCGGCCGCCGACATGCAATCCCGCAAATTAGATACCACAACCGCATCGTCTCGGGTGCACCGCATCTGCATGGGCTTACTATGGTACACTAATTTTACACAGGCATGCTATCCTACAGAATACGGGGAAACGCCCAATCGTGCAGGCAATACATCCAGGTACACATTCCTCTCAGTCGGGCCGGGAAGAAACTGCCCGCGTCTCCGCAATCCACTACAGCCATCATTCGTCCTTCTCCTTACGCCAAAACCCCATCCGCCGAGAAGCTGCTGCCAGCCCCGTTGTTGTCGTCGTCCGCGGTCTCGACCTCGTCCGCCAGCCGTCCAATCAGCTCCTCGTACGACGGCCGGAAGGGCCACGCCATAAAGGCCTCTAGCAGCTCCGTCCACTGCTTCTCGTTGAGCGCCCTCGCGCACACCTCGCCCTGGCCCGTCCCCGGCAGCCCGCCCTGCTCCGGGTCCCGCAGGCTGGGGCAGTGCGGCAGGATGCCCTCCGCCGCCCCCGGCCAGATGCGCTCGACAGACTTGCTCACGGGCTCCAGGCTCGCCGCGAGCATCGACCGCTGCAGCAGCTCAAAGATGTCGCCGGCCCGCGACGTGCCCGGCCCCGTCTCCCGGAGCAGCGGGTGCATCGCCTTGGGCTGGATGTCGACCAGCGCGCACTCGACGTTGGGGAAGAACTCGTTGGGCCGCACGGCGAGCGGCTCATACGGCCGCTTGTCCCAGTGCAGCACGGGTGGGTCCTGCTGGAAGAGGTGCAGGTTGTCGCGGATGAGGCGGAAGTCGATGAGGAAGTTCTTGCCTAGCACGCGGATCTTGTCGTTCCACGCCTTGTCGCGCGCCTCGAGCTCCCCCTCGGGCAGCGCCTTGTCGTGGCGCAGCCGGGCGATCTCCTTCATCTCCTCCACGAGGTCTCTGTAGTTTTCGGCCTCCTCCTCATGGCGCTTCGTCTGGTGGCGCAGGTAGACGAGGCGCTTCCACTCCCGCGACGACTTGTTTTCTTTGTCGATCTTGCCTTCTCGGTATGCCTGCTCGAGTGCCTCGAGCTCGGCGATGTAGGGCCGGTTCAAGTGCGGCAATTGCACGCCCGCTTGCGGCCCGTCTTCCGTGATGTAATCCTCGATCCGCTTTGTCATCTCCTGCTTCCGTCCTTCGGGTATCTCGAGGCCGTTCTCCTTCATCCTCGCCATTGTATTCTTCGTGCTGTCCACGTCGAGCCATCTGTCCCGCACGAACCAGGTGTCGGCCTTGGAGTCCAGCTGCACGTCTCTGCTGGCAACCTCGGCGAGATAGTCGCACGCGAACTCGGCTTCCAGCACCGACTTCTTGCGTCCTTGTATGTTCCTAGTCAGGAAGCTGCGCGGTTCGTCGGGGCCCATCCAGATGAGCATGCGCACGAGGCCGTACTTTTGGAAGAGCGAGCCGTTGCGGATGCTGCTGATGAGCTGATAGAGCACGAGCTGCGTCACTGAGTCGAAGGCGCGATAGCGCTTCTTAGGGTAGTATGACAGATTGGCCGTCACGAGTAGGGTGTCGTTGCGCTCCGGCACTGTGCCCGGGCCTCGGGGCTTCGGGGTCTGGTTCTTGATGTGCCTCAGCACCTCGTTGAGCTCTTTCCATAGGATGCCGGACTGCGGTAGAAGTTGTGTATTTGGTCGTTCGAGGAGGGGTTCGAGAAAGGGTCGGTAGAGGTCTTCGTCGGGTTCCATGAGGATGTGGGAGCGCGGCTGGAGGAAGTCTTGGAGCTTGCGACTCCAGATACCGGCACCGGGGTTGATGTCCACGAGGTCGCACCCGCGATGCCGCTCGAGCGTCGGGCCAATGTACTTGATAATATCATCTGCAAGGAATTCAAGTCAGCAGGCTTGCGAGTCTCATGCCTGGGCCCACGGTTTATGCGCACCGCACAGCTTCTCGTCGACAATGTTGACGCGCGCCTTGTCGCCGAGCGGCCTTTTGACTTTCTCCTTCGACTTTCCCTTTCCTTTCGGCGCTTTTCTTGCGGCCTTCAGTTCCGCCGCCCTTTCGGCTGGCGTTGCCCACACGCCTGTTTTGGCGAGCTCTTTCGCTGTCGGCGTCTTCGTCTGGAGAATGGACTTGCTCACCCTGGAACGGACCGTCACCGAGGCGCGGGTGGTCGCCGCCCGTGCAATGAGACGACGTGTGAGGAGAGGTTTTTCCCACGCATGGCGGAGGGCAAACATCTGAGTACGATGGGTGATTAGTCGGTGATTGTGAGGTCACGATTTGGTGTGGTCTTGCGACGCTGCGAAGCTCCAATAGCGACGCCTCGACGCCAAGAGCAAATATTTTGCCGGGGTTCACCGCTGGAGCCGGGCCCGCTTCGGCTTATCGATAACAGTCTCGAGTGGGGCCGGTGGACGATGATCTCACCGGCGGATGGTGGGTGATGCAGTCTGGCTTCGACACCCGTCCTCGAACCTGCTCTGAGTTGTTCAACTGAGACATGAGGATTACAAATACTTCCTCTGCATGGAAAGCTTTCAATTGACATAAGCCTGTTGGTTCGTTGCATTACCTGAAGCGCGCCTTTGTTGCTTGATGGTAGCCACAATGCAAGGTGGACAACTGAGGAGCCGATGCAGTTCACGCACCGAGTAGCGGGACCACTTGGTGACCATTTTCCTGAGCCTATGTTGGGCTACGGTCCAGCCACTTTCATCAAGACGTCGAGTTCGGGCCCAGCACCGCCGTCAACAAACTCTGGGCACTAACAACTGCTGCAAACTCCCCATCCAAACTCGCCAGACTGACAGCATGCACGGTCTCGGCGTCAAATCCACCCTTCTCATACGTAGCAATCGCATCACGAACTAGCAAGATACCATGCACGCCCTCTCCGTTCCCATCAGGCCCACCATCGTCTCCCAAGACCTGCAGGTTGGCCGCCATTCTTGCCGTAGTGCTCACGCAATGATCCGTTGTCAGCCCAACAAGCACAAGCTGTCGGATCCCGGCGGACCTCAGCGTTGACTCGAGCTCTGTGCCAACGAAGCCGCTGTTGAAGTTCTTGGTAAAGGTGGGTTCCGATCCGAGCGGTGCTGCGAATGACAAGGGCGCGACGGAGCGCGTTGAGGAGCCCTCGAGGTGGTGTGTCGGGTAGAGAACTGAAGTCGGCGAGGTGGAGTGGTGGTGGACATGGATAATGAGAATCGGACGTCTCTCGCAAGTTTGATTGGACTCGACGGTGCTGTTGTACTTGCGGAACGATTCGAGAATTGTTTTGATGTTTTGCTCGAATGTCGGCGTGCTGCGTGAGTTGCCCCAGTGCGTTGGGTGCCTGAAGCCCTCTTGGATGTCTATCAAGACGAGAGCAGTGGGGTTCGTGGAAGCAGAACGCATGGTGGGCAATGGGCTACAAGATGGAACAGTTTGAGTTACTACCCAATCCGGGCTTTACAAACCGTGTTATATCTTTTTGGTAAGGAGGTTTGTCGTAATGATGAGTGACTCATTCTTACGACTTAGCTCCTGGGCTTGACACCTTTCGAGGGGAAACGCCTTGCAGGGATGTGGCCAATCATCCGAAGGGCGTACACCACTGGGGTACAGCATGGCACCTTTGCCAAGGCGTGGGTTCACCATCCCAAAGTTGCCATGTCGCCTCCGAGTTTTGTGCCAACAGCTCCTATAGCGCGGGAGTTATAATCGGCACATGGACAATTCCTCGATCATTCGTTTGTGAGACTTAATTGCAGAACCCCGCCAAGTCTCAAGTCATAGACAAGATTCAACACTCACGATTACACGTGCAGGCACGGGAGGCGTTTTGTCTACCAACATCGCGTTGCCGTGCTGGCGTGCATTTTGCGCCATGTCTTTGACACGATATACCTTGACCTTGTCGTACAGACGCCTCTCGTGATATTCCCCATCCTGTCATGTAGGCGCCATTCTCATTGACACTTTCCAGAAGCATAGAGAGACAATCTCCAGCTTTGGGAGTGCGGCCAATATATTTCTGCTTGCAGTTTGCTAGACTATGGAGCCTATAGTCACCTATCACCGAAATCACCAGGATAACTGGGTCAAGTCTTGTCACCTGTCGTCACAGAAAAATCCAGGTCTCTGCAGTCCAGGGTAGGGAATTGGACGTTGGGATATATTTATGGAAGGGAAAACAGTGTGATTAGCCTCTACTATTCGTTGATTGTGACACTTTCGATCTCAATGATTGTAGAACTAGGAGCTTGAGAGAAAATTAGAAGGCTGACGCTGCGGTAGCCGGTAGTATTTCGTGGGAGTTGAAGATTCCACTCGTGGACGCAACTCCCGGGGTTCGGACATTCACTCGCGGGCCGTCGTTCAAACAGCTCCGTCCCAGGTGGAATTAGTCCGTACCGGACTGTCCCTGTACCCCGTGTCCGACTGGGGGCTAACGTCTATCTATTGATCCCAAACAAATGAAACGTGGGGAAAGACCCAACTGACCCCCGACTGATAGCCGAGAGTCGGCAGAGGAGGTGATCCCCCACCCATCCGAGCGGGATTTCCGGCCCCTCTCTTGGCCATAATTCGCATTCAAAGGCGAGTGGTTAGCCACGCTGCAATCAGTCTTTAGTGTCTGATTCAACTACAGTTTCCAAGTGCTTTTTGCATCGAGCTTGGCGCAATGATTATCTTCAATCTCCAGGCTATGGGTTACGGCGTACTGGCAATTCTTGCTGTCTTCATCGCCCGAGTAAGTTTTCTTCACTACTTAGCATGTCGCTCTTCTCTATGTCTTGTGGTTAACACCCTTTGAGATTATCATTACCGGAGTCACATGCTCGGTCAGCCATCTGCCGGGACCATGGTATACGCGCTTCTCCCACTACGCCCTCAAGCTGAATACTCTTACCGGTCGACGCATGCACTATGTGCACTCACTCCACCACCGATACGGTCCTGTTGTCCGCATTTCACCTACCGAAGTTGCAGTCGCAGACCCCGAAGGCTTCGCTGCTATCCACAAGATCGGTGCCGGGTTCCTCAAGGGCCCGTGGTATTCGACAGTCACCCTCGATGTCGAGCCAGGTATCTTCGCCATGGTCGACCCGAAGCAGCACGCGGCCCGTAGGAAGCTTTTCGCCCGTGCATTCACGAGTGCGTCGTTGCGTCAGAACTGGGAGCCTGTTGTTCGGCAAAAGGTTGAGAGAGCGGTGGACCGGATCAAGGCTGATGCTCTCAATGGCAAGGCCGATTTGTTGAAATGGTGGACGCTCATGACCACTGACGTCATTGCCCAACTTTCTTTCGGCGAGTCTTTTGAGATGTTGGAACTGGGCGAGGTACACCCCTTTCCTAGTATGACTCAGATTCGAGGTGATGCTGAAGATGATGCAGAAGAATGAGTATATCAAAGCCCTGGAATCCGTCTTCATCATGGGCACGATTCGCACAGAACTGCCGCTTCTATACCATCTGGCACGCTTCCTCCCAGTCAAGTCGATACAGAACGTTTTGGGCGCTCAGAAGATTGTCGATAGTCACGCTGTCAAGGCAGCAGCGAACCTACGCCAGAACGGACATTCGGCAAACCTCTTTGGCAACATGCTCGCCGAGAGTGAGTCGAGCGAGAAGTCGGACTTGACGGAAGACAAAGTTCAAGTCGAGGCGGGAAATCTTATCGTCGCCGGATCTGACACTACGTCGGTTACCTTGACGTATTTAGTCTGGGCTGTTCTCAAGAGGCCTGATCTCCAAGTTAGACTGGAGGAGGAACTGGCGGGGGTTGCTGATGGATTTGACGACGCCATTCTCGAGAGGTTGCCACTGCTCAACGCTGTCATTGATGAGACCCTCCGTCTCTATGGAGCGGCCCCGGGGAATCTGCCACGATCTGTCCCTCCGAGTGGAGCTACTCTCGGAGGCTTCTTCATTCCTGCTGGCACCGTTGTCGAGACGCAGGCATACACTCTCCACCGACATCCAAGCATTTATCCGAACCCTCAGAGGTTAGTTCAAGTGAACCAGGGCTTTCACAAAGCACTGCTAACCAATACCCAGATTCGACGAGAATCGGTTTCTAAATCAGGAGTCCATCTCGAAGCAGCAGAAGCAACTGTTTTCGCCTTTTGGAGCAGGAACGCGTATCTGCATTGGGCTGCATCTTGCACGGATGGAACTTCGCCTTGCTACGGCTGTCTTTTTCCGAAACTGCCGTGGTGTGAGACTTGCGGATAACATGACGGACGACATGATGGAGATGCAGAACTTTTTCTTAATCAGCCCGGCCGGGCATCATTGCGATGTGACCTTGAGATATTGAGTGGATCAATTCGGAGAACAATGTCAAGTGCTTGACGTTAGGCAGGTCTCGTAGTCAGACCGTATGAGGGTTATCATCAATGCGTGATCCGATAACATGACCTCTTTGAGTTGAGTGGGAAATTGGGCCTTTGCTATATGAGCAAATGAGCTTGATGAGGATCAAGAATTGAGCCTGCAACAACACCACCGCACTTAATCAACTTGATTGCCTGCTTGCGGAAGTTGAGGAAGCCAACGTTGGTTGGCCAATCCGCTCCTTACAGGCCGCAGGCGTCCACCGATGGTAGAGACACTGTACAAACCGTATCCATCGGTAGGTACATAGCGGATGGGCAGTCAGCTTAAGGGAGGCAGCAACAATCTTCTCAACCCAGCTTGCTAGAGTCTACTTATCTGTCTGTTACGGGCGTTGATGAAGTTCACATGATCACATGCCGAGCGCTTGAAGATGGGTTATGTTGCCCTTCGAAGTTTGATGCAAGGAGAATAAAAAGAAATGAAAAAGGGACCAGTCATTCCTTTTACTCCATCGGGATTGGATGCTGTCGAACACTGTTTTTACGTATACAGCTTATAGACACTTCATTGGTTCCTTCCCAATCCTCTCATGTCTCTCGAATCTCACATGTTTTCGTGTCACCACTTACTGGCAAATCTCTCGTAGCCGTGCTCACGTCAACGAACTTCGCAGTGGCAAAACTCTAGCCAAACTTCTAGACCGCCATGGACTTTTCAGCGAGCCAGCCGCAGGAACACTTGAGAAGTTGAACCTGGAATTCGGCTGCCGCTGCCCTCCAACCACTTCCAAAGACACGCCCTTACCCCTAACTTACCAAAAGGCCGCTCAGTTTAGTTGAATAGAAATGGTGTGCCTATCTTTGGTTGCGACTGACAGGGGCCTATGAGTTCAAGGATTGGCTGCCCCCCTACTATTTCTTATTCCTATATGTGCATAACCCCCATGGAGTTGACGAATGGCTGAATCAAGCTCCAATCATAGAATGCGTTGGTCTGACACCATACTATGCAGCTAGCTAGAACCAAGGAACCTTCCAAGGGACCGACATCAGTCTCATGCCGGCAGGCGGCCGCTGATTCCGGAGACGGACTGCATGATAAGTCTTTGCTGAGCTCCTTGCAGGACAAGGAACTAAAATGATTCGTGCATTGCGACAGCCGCCACTTTACATCGATGCAAGCTCAAAACCCTGAAAGAAATGATGGGCTGTGAGACTTCGGCATAAAGAATTACTCTATGACGACGGCCCCTCATTACCAAGCCGAGGGTCGACAAATGGACCAGTGACCGACTGACCCCGCAATGGCCAGGAAATGTCACTCGAACAAGACACAAGTTGAACTGTACAGACCATCTCAGAGGTATCCCTGTCAAAGCTTCTCATCCTCATGACTTGCATTCTGCTTACACCAATTCAAGCCTCAGCTTTCCTGGCAACGAATTATTTCGTCTCGCATCGAAGCTCATGTGTCTCAGTCAAACATTGAGGCCGAAGACAGCATGATGTCCGGGACAGGTTTAACAAGCGAATGACTCTGAACGTCTTCTTCTGCAGCTTTGTGCTGGCTGAGGATCTTGACTCCTGTCAGCTCCATATTGGTCAAGAGCCTCTCTTTGCTTAAAGATTCGCAATGTTTTCTTTTGGATCCAAATACAACCCCTGCTCTGCAGCCAAGACGTCTGGTCGCCCTAAGCGAATGCAATCCTAGAGGCTCAAAAGTGTAGATCACAGATACCGGCTGGGATGGCAAGTGTCTTTAATTTCATGCATCTGCTCTCGAAGTCCGACATGTGCTAGGGCCAAATTCCAGTAGTAAAATTTTTTTTTTTTTTATACATTGTGTCAGGGACCTTAGTGTCTTTATCGGGAGCAAGCAAATTCTTCTTTTATTGATGATGACCCTATGTTAAGAGACCCAGTGACGTGGAAAGCTCACACTTCATCTCATCATGCCCGTCAGCGAAGTCATGGCGCTCAGGACACATGCTTTAGATACTACATCTGTCCTTGCGACAAGAAACAACTCTACGTATCCGCAATTCATCATCGATGTTTCCAAGAACCCTGCGCCGCGGGTGGTGGCTTCAGTATGGGTCATGTTTTCGGTGTCGACCGTCTTTCTATTTCTTCGAGTCTATTGCAGAAAAATCAGGTTACGGGGTATCTGGATAGATGACTACATTCTGATCGTGTCCTGGGTAAGATCTCGAACAGGTAGCGTTACCGCCAATCTCCGCAACTGACAATGTATTTCATCAGGTGTTTCTTTTGATTTCCACGTCAATCATAACCGAACTCATGAGACTCGGTTTCGGTAAAGCAATGGACTTCACACCGCACATGCACACTCTTTCGTCTGCCAACGTCGTAATCAACCATGTCGCACTAGCCCTTAGCAAGACGTCGTTTGCAGTCACCATGCTTCGCATCTTGTCAGGCAGGCAAAAAGTCTTCATCTGGTTCCTGATCATATCAATGAATGCGATTCTTGCCACCGGCGCCGTCGCGAGCTGGAAAGCCGCTTGCGACAGACCTTTAGACTCATACGAAGCTGTAATTCCGGGTTCCTGCTGGCGAGTTCAGGATTCGGTGGTGATGGCAATGGTGTCAAATGGTGCGTTGAGCGTCCTGCGACTTGCAACCACCCACTTTACTGAACTGTACTGACACGTTCTTCAAGGCTATTCTGCACTCGTTGATTTTATCTTGTCACTACTACCGTGGCCAATTATCTGGGGCCTGAAGATGAAGCGACACGAGAAAATCGGTGTTGCAATAGCCATGAGCCTGGGCATCGTCGCAGGATTGGTCGGTGTTATCAAGGTCGCAAAGATCGTGACCATAGCCGACGATGCAGATATCCCAAGTAAATGTTATCGCTGGATCCGTCTGGATGTCTCGCTGATTTTGAATTGCAGACCGTCTTTCGTTGCTTTTCATCTGGGGACAAGCGGAGCCCAATGTCACAATCGTTGCCTTATCGATCCCGATACTAAGAGTGCTTTTCAGCGAAATGTACGGCGCTTCTAGGTCGAGCGAAACAGGCGTATACACAAAGTCAAACAAGCAAAGTGGGTTACCATCTGAGATCGAGAAAAACATGCTTGAAAAGGGCGGGAAGATAGGACAAGAGGCCAGCCGAAATATCCTACGAGCTATGGGACCATCGACGACCGCGGGCTCCACCATGCGTGCTGGGGAGAATGAGGCTGGATACGGCGCAATAGATGAGATTACGCAGGGTACACATCAATACACGTGGCGGAACTCTAAGAGTTATGAGGGTATTGACCTAGCGAAAGCTCTGAAATAATCAAATCATTTTCCTATTCACCAACATTGCAACCCAAATACCGTTGCCTCCACTTCAGCACTAGGCGCAGAAGTTTTTGATGACACTCTTCAAGACGGACGCCACCTCTTGAAGACTGTCGACACTGACCCATTCCTCCTGGCCATGGATCCCATAGCCCCTGGGTCCATACACAACAGAAGGAATACCAACCTCGTACAACAACGCGGCGTCGCACCAGAATGACAATGCTGCTGGGGCCGGGGCTTTGCCCAGCGTTCTCGAAACAGCGGACGTGAACGAGTTGACAAAACCGTCTTGTGCATCCATGCTGAAGCACGGCCGTGAAAACGTGACGCGAGGAGGAGCATACACGAACTCGGAGTTGCTAGACGCGATGCACTTCAAGATGCCCTCGACGTCCTGAAGAATAGAATCCGATGTCTGTGACGTAACAGTGCGAAACTCGACTGTCAGGGTGCAGCGAGCTGGATAACTCGAAGGCTCCTCGCCGCCCTGAATCAGACCAGCATGCAACGACGCCTTGCCCAGACGGGGGTCCGACGGCAGTGTCTTGGAATACTCGAGGAGTGCCGTTTGCACCGCTCCAGCAAGTAATATGGCATCTATGCCCTTCTCGGGCATAGATCCATGAGCCGCAACCCCGAGAATCTCAATTTCGACCCAAACGAAACCCTTGTGGGCGATGATGATATCTTGGGAGGTGGGTTCGGGGATGATGGCTGCATCGGCCCTCCACCCAGCTTCTATGACCTCTTCTGTGCCGAAAGAGAAATTCTCCTCATCGGCTACGGCAGCCAAGATGACATCACCACGTAAAGTTGAGCCCGAAGACGAGTTGAACTGAGCCATTGCAGCCATGCCAGCAGCGACACCAGACTTCATGTCTGCGCTGCCGCGACCGAAAATTCGTCCTCCATTTTCTGGCCTCAGCTCTCCGCTTAACGGATCGAGGTCTGTTGAGTAGCTTGACAAGCTCACTGTATCAATGTGTCCGTTCAGCATGATGGACTTGCCGCCTCCCTGGCCGCGGAGCACACCCACCACCGATGGCCTGCCCGACTTCTTCTCCAACCAGTGAGCTTCAATATTACGGTGCTGGAGCCAGGCTGAAATGTAGTTTGCAATCTCTGTCTCTCCTGCGCCTGAAGACTTGGACAGGTCTGGGTTCGAAGAATCAATTGAAGTGAGTATCTGTGTCAGCTTGACTGCGTCATCGACAGATACATCCAAAGGCGTCTTGTAGTTACGATGTCCCTCCGTGTTCAGAAGCACCACGACAGCATCATTGGTAAGCAAACTGGGCCGCAGACTGGCTTGCGCAAGTCGTCGAAGTGCCGCAACCGTCGCACCACCACAAGGCCCACTCTTGACTCCTTTGGTCTCGAGATACTTCACGGCTTCATGAGCCTCGAAGTCGGAGACAGTGGCGCAGGCGTCGATACCCGCCTGAAGGTCGCCAAACGCTGTGAGTGAGACGGTGCCGCAGTTGAGTCCTTCCATGATGGTCCGGGATGTGTGCACCGATACCGGCTTGCCAGCCTTAAGACTCGTCCAAAGACATGGTGCAGTATCAGGTTCAACGGACAAAACAGCACAGTTTTGTTCTCCAGACTTGCAGTGGGATACAACTGCGTGCGCTAAAGATCCAACACCGACAGGTGTGACCATTAAGGTCGGCTTCAGCCCTTCATCGACAACCTGCTGCTCGGCCTCGAGGACAAGAGTTGAATAACCCTCTACAATCCACGCGGGGATATTCTCATAACCCTCAAAAGCGTTGTCCTGGATCAACAGCCCACCGGCAACTGACTTGGAAGCCTTCCATGCTTCCAAGACGGCTTCATCGTAGTGCGAGTGGCTCACGATGACAATTGCACCCTCGGATGCGATTCGTGTGACGGCCTCGTCAGCCACGCTGCTGGGGATATAAATGTACGCAGGAATACCCAGTATCTTCGCCATAGTCGCGACCGCTCTGCCGTGGTTACCCTCCGTTGCCGCATACAGCGAGATAGAGTGCTGCTGGGCTGCCTTGGCGACTTGATCGAGTGCCGTGTCGGCGGGCAAGTTGAGCTCTGTCGTGATGGCGCGGTACGTTCCCCATGACGCTCCGAGTATCTTAAAGGCAGGGAGCCCCAACCTGTTACTTTCATCTTTCAGGTACACCGCCTTGACACCCAATTCTTGGGCGAAATCATCGAGAGGAATGAGTGGTGTCCTCGCGAAGGAGGGGAGCTGCTGATGGAAGGCTTGCGCAAGGGATGCGTCGGCAACGGGGCGGACCGTACCGCTTGTTTCGTTGAAATACACACTTCTGCGTCCGTAGGCCATGATCAGGACTTGAAGATGTGATGACGCGGTCACTTCGGGGCTGCGTGTTGCTGAAATGTGCACGACTTCGAGCCAAGGTGAATGCGGGTAGCAGCGATCATTTATAGTAGTCTTGCTTGCCTCAGAGCCTTTCTTTTAATGCGTTTGACCAGTTATCGACTCGAACTGACACAGTACCAGGCCATCATCGTTGGTCGGCTGCTGTCGTTGACGGGTCATACCCGGACTCGGAGCTACCGGCCGGTGGAAGGAGGATGCATGCGTGGATAATTAATTATTGGGGAAGCGCTTGACGAGTCAGAAGTCTAGTTGCGGTCGATAGTGGAGAAGTATGTCACGGAAAGGCGCAAAAGGCGTAAGCAACGGGAAAACATTCCAAAAAAGAGTGCTGCTTAGTGAGTTGTAAAGACCATAGAGTCTAGGGGTTTAGGCCATTCGACAGTGACTCATTCATCGTTCGTCAACTCACTAGCACAGTGGCCCATATAAAGGTTGTCTGTCCAATCTATCGTTTGAGCCTTATTGACGTACATCCTCATCGTCATCGTCCCGCCAACCCGCCCTAAGACGACGCAAAATGGAGCTTCCTTATACCACCGTTGATGTCTTCACCGACAAGCCCTTCGAAGGCAACCCCTTGGCCATCGTCACCATTCCTGCTTCCGTTTCCCTAACGCAGGAACAGAAGCAGGCCATCGCAAGGGAGTTCAACTACTCAGAGACCACTTTTGTGCACGAGGTCGATGACCCCGCATCCACGGAGAGGCGCTTTGACATCTTCACCACACACGAGGAGCTTCCCTTCGCGGGCCACCCGACCGTCGGCACAGCCATCTTTTTGAAGTCCCGCGGCGTCAAGAAACTGATTGCCAAGGCCGGCCCGATCGTCATCGATGAGACGGGCGCCGACTCCGTGCGTGCCGCCATCCCCCACAACACTCGCCTTCACCAGAAGCGCCTGAGAGACCTTGGCCCGGGCCCCTATAGCGATGCGGCAGAGGAGCTCGCAAAGGCCGAAGTCAATGCACCCGTATTTAGCATTGTCGACGGTATGACCTTTGCCCTTATCGAGTTGCCCTCGCTGGAATCTCTGGCGTTGGCCAAGATGGGGCCAATGAAGTTCCACAAGCATGAGCTTCTGGATGAGGGCTGGCGCAACTCCTTCATCTCGCGATACTACTTTGTGCGTCTTGGGACGCAGACTGTCGACGGCCGCACCGTGCATAAGATCAGAACTCGCTTGATTGAGCCTGATCTAGAGGATCCAGCTACAGGTAGCGCTGCGTGCGCGTTGTCTAGCTACTTGAGTTTGCACGAGCTATCTGAGGAGTCTCTCGGTTTTGAGATCACGCAGGGCGTAGAGATGGGTCGCAGAAGCAACATCTACGTCGACGCCAAGGTTGGAAAGAGCACCGAAGGCGTACGCAAATTGGAGACCTTGCATCTGGGAGGAAAGGCAGCCAGGGTCATGAGCGGCACCATCTTTTTGAAGTCATGAGTCACGCTAGGAAACGTCGTTGGGCCGAGGAATACATAGAGACATGCGAAGTCTCTGTTTAATAGTGTATCAGAATAAAAGTTGAGGATCATTTTGCCAGCATAGGCTGTCTGAATCAGAGGTTGATGTTCAAACCGAGGGTGTTGTTGAAAGTAACAGTTCCCCAGTACGGTTCCTGCCCGGCATTTCCTACGTTGACGTAGGTGCTCTCGGCGAAGACACCCTGTTTTGCGAGTGCCAGGAGCCAGTCCTTGATGTCGCCCTCGAAAGAGCCTCCCTTCAGGTCTCCGAACTGGCTGGTCTCGGGGGCGAGGAGCGAAGACACGGTGATGCCGGTGTCTGTGTTCTTGCCTTGATACAGCTTCCATCCGTCTTTACCAAACAGCCCATCGATCGTCGCCGTGGGTCCCTCAGCCCAGCCAATGGGCACCTGTCCGCCTTCCCAACGAAGCCAGAGCATGAGCTCCTGGGCGTTGGTCGACGTGCTGTCGCCCTTGGTATCGGAAGTCATGAAGTCATAGACGACGTTGCCTGGATAGTAATGGGTCAGTGACTGTGTGTATTTGAACCATAAAAACGCGCGGTCTCACCCTTGTAGGCAGAAGAGTTAGAGACGGTCCAGCTGTACGTGCTGGGGATGCTCTGAATGTCGCTGAGTTTGGTCTCCAAGTTCTGAGTGAGACCAATGAACGAGTAGCCCTTGACGACGTCCTTGTTGACCGTGGGGTCAATGTCCCAGATGCTACTCCATTGAATCCGCTGCGCATCGCCGGTGCCGGAGGTGCCGTAGTAGCCTGTGCAGGCCGATCCGCTGATAGACTTGTAGTTGTAGTTCATCGAGTAGACGATCCACGGTGTGCCCATAAGAACTTCAAAATCGTTGGGGGCGCCGCAAAATGTCTTTTCAGCGGCTGCGACAGACGCGAAGACGGCCGGAGCCAGATAGCGAGAAACGTGCATTGTGCTTGACGACTTTGTGGTGTTGTTATTCCGTAAAGACTGTGAGAAGCAACCGGCTCGTGGCTTGATGCGAAGGAATGGGTGTTGGAGTGCCAATGTCTTTTATTATTTATATTCCGTATTATGGGAAATCCCCCCCCCCCCCCCCCCCCCCCCTCCCTGCCGAGAACACTTGATAAGTTTTCGTGGAGAAGAAGGGGCGTCTAACAAGCATAGAGGCAGACCAAGCTGTTGCCGTAAACACTGGACTATATTGCAGTTGTCAATCTGAAACTCGGCGCCAATGACACACTCCGGTTTAGACGGGAGATTCTCGCACGAGCTTGCATGTCGACACGGCATTTAGCACTCTGTAATGAGCTTCAGAATGAAAAGTAGAAGCTGTCACCCTTGTAAATCTGTGGGCCAGCCCCCCAGATTCAATCTCTAGCCGATAGCGCAGGACCTGGTTTTCGGATGTTTTCTCTCAGTTTGAATATGGAGCGGCGTCAGCAGTGGGATCTAGACTTTCAATTTCCCCGGTTGAGAGGGCATAGGAACCTATCCCACCGGTAATGGACGGCAATGTGATTTCGCTTGCGCTCTCGTTAATGAAACTCGAACATCCCAAGCATGCCCATAACTCTTATCCCTCTTCACATTTTTCACACCTAAACAAGCAGTTATTTGTGATAGGTCAATTGTGGATCCGATCTCTACGCAATCTGCCTCCGATCGCATGAAGAGAGTGGCCAGCTAAAGATCTGGCCGCAGCGGAAAAATAGGAGGATGCGATTCCACGGAATCAAAATAACAAATTGGCACCAACGTTGCCAATGAGCCTTTTCGTCAATCCGTCACCTGTCTTAACGTAGTTTGATTATCACAGTAGTAAGCCCAGAGACAATGGTAAGGTGGGATGTGTATTGTATTCAGGCTGAGTAGACGAATGCCAACCAGTTTGAGTTCTATGTGGAGCAACCCCCTTTTCGGCGGGCGGTCAACATGGCAGAAACGAATCAACTTGGCTCTTGACTCAAGCTGCATGCTGCGACCCTCTGGAGGATGAATCTTATATTGCTTTCAAGGGGTAAGTTCTGTTATTAACCAGCCAATATGTTCTGCTCCTCGCGTCGAGCAGCAGCGAAGCTATTCGCAATTTCTGTTTCTACCTGTTTCTTTCTTCTTGACCACTGCTACCCCTTCCCCCCATCTGCCGTTGCGCTCCACAAAGGTTATTTGTAAGCCTGCAGAGATTTCGTTCTCCTTAGCCCACAGAATGGACACCAAGGACGCGGCGTCTAGCCAAGTTAAGTAATCAGAATTGTCTTACCAATCACAAACTGGGGAACATGAGGGCATGTCCAGCGCATCCATGGTCTGATCGTCGCGGCCCTTTTTGGTCAAACCAACGTTAGCATGACATTTCTTGTGTTGCTCTACCAAAATGACAGCTGGATCAATAGCGAATCCCGAACAGTCCGGCCAAAAAGCGGAAAGTCAATTGGCAGAATGGGTCCGAGCAGGGATACCACGACTGCCGAGTCAGTTGGAATCGGTCAAAGAATGTCGCATTGCTGGGCTCAGTATGACGGTATGGAATAGCCATTGCGTCATGCAGACACCCTTCGAAGCAAAGAACTCGAACCCCACGATTATTCGAAATCTCTGCTGCTTGACTATAAGGACCGGTACTGCACGAACCCTGCAGATCGCGTGCAGCAACTACTGATTTCACTACACCAAACTTCCAAATTACAAACATTACCATAATTGCACTCATCATGGCTCCCACAACCACCAGCACCTGGTCCATCACCGGGATCAACAAGGACGGTGACAACTGGGACACTCTCGAGCTCAAGAAGGACGTCCCCCTTCCCAAGTTGGGCGACTATGATGTTCTCGTTCAGATCGAGGCCGTCTCTCTGAACTTCCGTGACTTGGCCATCCCCAAGGTCAGTATATCCGCCGCATAGATACACCATCACCTGGGGGTCACTAACACGAACCAGGGCCTCTACCCCTTCCCCGTCAGCTTCCCCCGCGTCCCGGCATCCGACGGCGCCGGCCGCGTCCTCGCTGTCGGCCCCAAGGTCACGCATCTCAAGGAGGGTGACAACATCGCTACCCTCTTCAACCAGCACCACCAGTCCAACCCCATCACGCCTCTGGCCGTGAAGAGTGGTCTCGGCGGTGCCCTCGATGGCACCCTCCGCCAATACGCTGTCTTCCCCGAGCACGGCCTCGTCAAGTCGCCCAAGACCCTCAGCTCCGTCGAGGCCGCTACCCTGCCCTGCGCGCCACTGACCGCCTGGAACGCCCTCTACGGCCTGCAGTCCAAGGCGCTGAAGCCTGGCGACTATGTCTTGACGCAGGGCACCGGCGGAGTCAGCTTGTCCGCTATCCAGTTTGCGGTCGCCGCCGGCGCGACTGTCATCGCGACGACCTCGTCTGCCGCCAAGGGCGAGCAGCTCAAGAAGCTCGGCGCACACCACGTCATCAACTACAAGGAGACGCCCAACTGGGGCGAGGTCGCCAAGTCGCTGACCCCCGACAACGTCGGCGTCGACCACATCATCGAGGTCGGCGGCCCCGGTACCGTCGCGCAGTCTCTCAAGGCCGTCAAGCTCGAGGGTGTCATTTCCATTATTGGTTTCCTGTCCCACGGCGACAGCCCCAAGGATCAGCCTACGCTCCTGGACGCCCTTGCCAACATTTGCACGATCCGCGGTATCTTTGTCGGCTCGAAGCAGCAGTTCGAGGAGATGAACCAGGCGATCGATGCCAACAAGATCAAGCCCGTTGTCGACCAGAAGATCTTTGGCTTTGAGGAGGTCAAGGACGCATACCAGTACCAGTGGGAGCAGAAGCATTTCGGCAAGGTTGTTGTCAAGATTTGAAGGGTGTATAATGAGATCTTTGTACGTTAGATGGTGTAGGCTCGCATGAACACGCCGATAAAGGCGCGCATGTTTGAGCATACTTAATGCAGTCATGACCACCACAATCACCAATTCCATCGCATTCGTATGTACCCGTCAGCTTAGTTGAGCAAGATTTATCAATATCGAGTGCATCGAATTAGAGAATGATTTACGCTCAATTTCAAATTTGCCGTACAGGGATATATTGCCAAACAACCTGATCAATAACAGTGACGATGCGCGTCACTCTTCAAAAGTCCGTCAATTCATGGTGCCCATCACAGACTACTATGGATCTTGCAAAATGAAACCTCCCCAAACTCCAAGTTTTCCGCCCAGACTTCCAGAATCATCTCCTCAAGAACTCTTGCTTTCCTCTTGCTCAGACACGTCCTCGATACGTCGGTCAAAATTTGTGTTTACCGAATTGCCGCCTCGAAGAACACGTCCTTGGGGAATAGGACGACCCAAGGAGTCGTAGTCCCGGCGTTCAGTGTAGATTGGTTCTCCTGTCCGCATGGATGCAGTTCGAATAGTGGTGCCGGAGGGGCCGCTCTCGCGCTTGCGGGCCCATCGCTTTTCCTCGGTCTTGCCGTTGTGGCTGACTGAGGAGGAGAAAGAAATGGAAGATGAGAAGGAAAAAGGCATCGGTGATGTTTCCGATTTCAGACACTCAGTACTGTACAGCTTAATGTGGTTTTATGATGATACTGGTGAAGTCAAGAACGAAAATGTTGCTGTCCTGAGCTTGGGGAAGAAGCAGGTTCAGACGTCGGGGGTGGTCTCACCATGCACCGACATCATGACTCCACTCAGACGTCATATGAGGTAAGAAAGTGCTTATTCAGCGTGCATCAATGGACTCATCTGATGTTGTTCACCCCGGATGTGGGGTTCCGACGTTCTCATGTTGGACATGCGAGATGCGTTCAAAGCCGTGCAGTTGCTTTGGTAAATGAAGTGCTGTCCGCAATGCTTTTGAATTTATCCCGCGTGTAGACGATGTCGAGATTCGTTCAATGAGTGACTAGCTCAAAATGCTCTTGTAGCTTGCGTTGTCTTTCGTCGATATAGGTGTCAACTAATTCGCGATCGTCAAGCTGTTAGCAGTGGCTTTGTCTAACATAGAAGAGAGGAGCTGTACACTTCTACGTTTGCTAAAGACCTGTGTATGACCGAGATGTTCTGAGAGATCATAGCTCCCAGATCGATCCCATTTGCATCAAAATCATTTCACATTTCCCACATGCAGCTAGGTGTGCCCATAATGTCTGATGTGTCAATCAAGAGGCAAGAATCATACGGAACGGGCACTGCCTGGGTGTTGATTGTGTTGTACCAGGTAGACAGGGCGTACACATCGTCGCTTACAAGATGCACAACGTACTTTTGGCAAAGCCTCTATTTATCTATTAGTTATCCCATTATCGGCTAAATCAAAACCTTGATTACTCTCTTGCTCAATGACTCGTCGACAGATTTCTCAGGGCATTGGAAATTCTGGCTGACTTTTTTTTTTTTTTTTTTTTTTTGCACGCTCGTTGCTTATGGTCTTGCTTCTATATTCTGGCCGACATTATTACGTAATTCACTACGAGCTGACTGGGATAAGGAATTCGCGGCACGGCTATTTGGGTCGCTAAATTGTGGAAATATTCTTGACCGCCAAGGTTCTAAGCAGCGTTCACGTACTGCAGAGCCTTCTTCTTCTGACGAGGCTTGCAGTATATCTGTGGAAAGTCCGCATGCACTTGGGAAAAAAGATCAGTATGTCTGTGGTGTGGGTAACTAGAGGATATATCGTCATGGGCGGGCTTCTGCAGCAAATACGGCATTTCGCCTCTCCTGGCATCTTTTGGGTCTAAGCTCAGAATCACGCTAAGACAGACGGTCCTTGATTCATCCATGGGTGTCGTTGCTGCCTCATTCCCTGTACTAGACGAGACCATTATGAGTTTATGGAGCACGAAAATTCCGTCTCAGGGTCAGCCAAACTAAAGCAACATGAATAGGCTACGTGCTAGAGAAATGAACCACAAATTGGATCATAATAGGTCACATGAAGTCCCCGCGGATTCAGAGAATAGTTTTGCGGGGATAAACGAGGGTTTCGATCTAAATAACGTTATTACACAAGTTTTGTCACAGGCATCTTGAAACTGTATATTGTTAAAATGAAGGTATGATAGTAATTAACCTTTAATGTAGAAAGACCTGGTCGTTATCCTTGTATTGAAATTAAGTATCTATTTAAGTTAGTTTACAAGTGCTTTTTCTGCAGCAACACAGCGGATGCTGCCAGATCCAGCTCTCTAGGGAACAATCCATAAAAGTGCAAACCGGTCTAATGACATGTTGTCTACCCTTTCCCTCAAGCTTGTGCAAGCATTAATATTAAACAAGTCCAAAGCATTCCGTAGATCAGTATGCAACTGGGCAAAGCTACTTATGCAAATTATTTCTAGATAAATTGCCAACGTCTTGACTCTTACTGTGCAGTTGTATCCAACAGTATGTTCCGAACATTTAAATCTAAAGCTGCGAATGCATCTCCATGTGTCACATTAGGCATTACTAAAGGGCCCTTTTTTCCAAGAGAAAAAATAATTATTTTTTGTTTCTAATCTTTTTTCTTCTTTTTTTTCTTTTCTTTCCTTTCTTTTTTTAAACTCACTTGGAGTATCGTCTGAATGCTAGAGAGACTCGGAAAGCAACAGAGTGCATGGTTTTAGAGGAAGAGCTCAGTATATGCGTAGTCCATTCATCCAGCACATCCGCGCCAACAATATGACTGACCAATCTGTAGTTAAGGGAGTCAGGTACAGTAGCCGGTAAACCTAAGTTAAGTTAAGGTACGCGAGCTTGTCCACACAATTGTCCATCCTTGTGTCCTAGAGGGAGTGAATCGGATGAATCATATTTCCTGGTCCTGTGCAACAGAGTAGTATACACTGCTGAAGTACGACAATTGGTTACTGCTATGCCTGAGGCGGAGACGTCTAATGCATATAGGCTGTAGTGATGTATATGCGGAGTTGGGGATACGTTGCGCCCAAAGGACCAGTTGGATAGAAACGAGCCAGTTATGATTCAGATAGGCGATCTATCTGGGGACTAAGTATACCTATAGGTAATATAGATAGGTTTAAAAGGAACCAAAAATACCTATGGGTAATAAAGGTCGACCTATACTACCTATAGAAATTAATCTTATTTATATCTACACTAATACCCTACCTATTTACCTATGGGTATAGACCCATATGGGTTACCTATGGGTATTTCCAAGCCTAGGTCGACCATCCTCTTCTTCCTTGGTCTCAAATTTCTTCCACTCCATAAAAAACCCGGCTGCACTGACGATTGCAGCAGACGTGACAGCCACGTATAGAGAAGTAGTTGAGGCGTCCCGATAAGCTTGCGCAACAAAGGGTAGAAGCTGCGGCTCAATATGCGCAGGGTTAATATTTGACGCCCCCAGATCGGTGATGTCGCTAACATTTCCGGGCTGAAGACGAGATCCCAGACGGCTGGTCAATGTGTCGAGAAAGACCGATTGGGCGATGGGTGCCCCTAGCACAACGCCCAAGCTTTGCGAGAAACCATTCAAAGCATTTGCAATCGGTATATCTGCCTCGTGCAGGACGTTCCGAACGGCAGTGAGGGGAACCTGGGCACCGAGACCGAGGCCAATGCTTGCCAAGACTTGGTACCCTATAATTTGTCCAGCGTTACTGCCGGTGGTGAGGCTCGACAGGAGTCCACTGCCAAGAGAGAATATCGCTCCACCAAGTACCATCACGGGAACGTAGTGTTTCGTGTACGTGATCAAGGCTCCGGATGCGAGAGTTGCCAGCGTCTCCGGTCCCCCCAGCGCGAGCATATATAATCCAGCTATGCTTGGAGACAGGCCTTTGGCAGCTTGAAGGTAGAACGGTATGTAGTACGCCAAGACGGTGACGCCCAGATACGTACAGGTGGTTGCGATACAGCTCAGTCCGACGGTGCGCTGCTTTACGATACGAACTGGCACAAGAGCTCTGTTTATATTTTGAGATTAGCATGCGTAGATATACCCTCTTGAATGGACATAATAAATGGTCGAATCTCGGCTCCCTAGAGGAAGGGCGTTAGGAAAGTCTCACTTACGCGTCTTTCTGTTTAATTTGCAGTAATACAAATAGAAAGAACAATACTCCAAATCCGATCAAGCAACCAAGGACCTTGCTGTTACTCCACGGCAGGAGATTGCCACCCCATTGAAGGCCTAAGACTAGGCAGGTCATAGAGCCCAATATCAGAATGCTACCTGTAGGATCCAGCCCCATAAGCTTGTCTCTGAGTGGAATTCTAGTAGAAGGTCTGTAAGGCTCTGGGAAAGCGATCAAAACCAAGATTATGCTCATAGCAGAAAGTGCTTCCATAAGAAGTTGGTCAGCCTGTGATCAACAACTGGATCGTATTCCGTTGAACACCTACGTAGGTTGAGCCAGAAGCTGAATCGCCAAGTCAGAAAGCTTTCTGAGATGGCACCTCCGAGGACTGGACCTCCAAGGGCCGCTGCCATCATCATAGAGCCCATGATAGAGATCATCATAGGCATCTTGGCTTTTGAAACGGTGTAACCACCAATGTTTAGAGCCCCTGACGCCGCGCCACTGGCTCCCAGACCTTGAACGCCGCGGCCGATAATCAGGGTCATGGAGTTTGGTGAGACAGCGCAGATGGTGGAACCTGTTTCGCCATCAGTGCCTAAGCAAGGTAGAGAACGGTCGCAGAATCCACAAATCGCCGCCGTGTCCACTAACCCATGGCAAGAGTAGCCATATTGCAGCAAAATATGTATTTCATGGAGAACAGAGTATACAACCGGCCATAGATGGGCTGTGTTGCAAGTCGAGCTAGGGAGAACGCCGCTGGGTACCAAGCCGCATCACGGAGGCTTTGGAATTCTGTTGTAATCTTTGGAATACTCGTGGCTATTACCGTATTACAAGTTAGTTGTGTTCACATAAGTTGCAAAACCACAATCGTCTATATTAGGGGTGGTACACGTACCGAGGATGTTGACATCGAGTGCCATAAGTAGCACGGCAATGAGTAGTCCTGTTAGCGTTGCTGTTACCATCCACCGTCGAGGCTTCACTGCTGGTGGAAGTGCCGGCGTTTGGTTCACGATGTAAATGTCGCTCGCATCAGAAAAAATGCTGGTCCTGATGTGGCCCGGGCTGAAGCCAATTGTAAAACGTTTATCGAGGTCTTGGTTTGCCCATTCCACAATATCGATCTCGGAGAACTCCTCCTGGTGTCTTTGTTGTAAAAACTTGGAGGCCATCTTGGTCTTCCGTCGTGTAGCGTTGATATGCTACCTGAGTTCTTCTCGCCAACTTTCAATCGCAGGATTTACAATGGAAATAGCAGGAAAGGTTATGAATGCATAGGTCTGGATCGAAGAAGGTCAGTGCGGAGTATTGCATAAGTAGAGAGAAGACCATTATTGCATTAGTAGATAACCTAGAGAACGAATATTCGCGCGGCTTAAAAGGATATTTACTTTGGTGGCAAAACCAAATGGAAGCGTGCCGGACTGGTTTTCTGGGCCTTCTGGGACTGAGGAGAATATATTTGCTGAATAAAGTTCAAGTGAGCCAAACCAACGGTTCAGAACGCATTTGAGCTACCCGGGATCTCAAATTACAGTAGACACAGAGTAAGCACGCGAGGAACACGAGCGGGCCTCCGTCTCAACAAGCCCAAACCCTAGCTGGCACGACGAGGCCCTTTACGCCACAATCTCACCTGCGTACTAATAATAAAGGGCTGGGGTGTACTTCGGTTGCGCCTTTTAATATGACTACCCTTATCAAAGGAACTGGGTAGCCTGTACTCTCTTAGAGGCCAAGTTACTTTCTGCTGGCAAGGTCATGGAAAGAACTCTTTTGTTAAACCTTGCCATGTTGTCTGCCGAATGCCAACTCCCTGCTTTTCTTGTCTTCTTGCCCAACCTAGCCCAGGTCCACCATTTTGGGTTTGAAACACACCTCTAGCTCTAACGACAAAGTCAAATCCGAGGCTGGAACTGGAAGCATTCCCTGCCCAGATGCTGATGTATCCGCATAATACTCACTTAATCTAGTTTTCCACCATTCCATCAGTATTCTGAGTTGCCCTTTGGTGACGATAAAGGCGAGGTGCCCTTGCCCCTTTCATCAAGGATCTGCCCCTTACTTGCTGGCTGGCTGGTCTACAGGTGAAGCGGAAAGCGGAGGGCACCGCCGGGTGAGTCCATTCAACCCCATGGTGGTTACCATGTGTAAAGTTATATCTTGGTAGGTATCTACTCCTTTATGCGAAGCTGTCCGTAGCTAGAATAGCCCTTTTCATGGCCTAACGGCTTCAAAAATAAAATAAAACAAAATAAACCGCAGATGTTATAAGAGCATAACTTTAAAACAAATTGATAAAGGCAGGTCAACGGTCGAACAGTCGAGAAATAGAAAAATAATACAAACTATCCGAGCTATCGGATTCGCTATACCAGGGCGTCTCCGAACTTAGCCAACAGTAGCACAGCGATCTTGGCTGCAAGGTCGTGTATAGTTGCCGTTTGAATGAGATCAGGCAACGGCAAATCAACCAAGAGATGTTGGGAAATCCAGCTTGTCAGCTCATTTGCGTTCAGCGAGTCAAGCCCAAGATCATCCAGCCCAGTCGCTGGGCCGATTTCCGCGCTGGAAAGGGCAAGCAATTGCGCAATAGCAGTCCCAAGTAGCTTGCCGATTAGTCCCAGTGTTTCCTCGTCGAGTAGGCGGTCAGGTGTGCTCTTTGCAATCATCATTATCGTTGCCAATCCCGACTCGGTAGAGGAGTGCTCTTGTGTTTTCGAACGCGAGTTCTCTGGATGGATACTGTGCGCCGCACCCATGTGGGCGTCCTTTTTCCAGAGGACGTGAGTCGAAGGGTCTGCTAGGTGCTGCTCCGACCACAGACCGAGGGCCATCTGGCCGAGATGCCGATATGCGTCGTCTCGACTGGACGTTGGGCTTGGACGAGAGTGGTGCATGCTGATAGTGATGGCCTCCAGGAGGTCCTGCTCGCGAAGAACGTGGTATCCTGCCGCCTGGGCTCTGTCTTGCATGTTGCCTGTACTGGCGATGATCCCAATGCCACCCATGACCCCAATGTCGATGACCGACGCTGGGAGCCCAAGATGATGCCGGTACCGGACAAATGCGTCAAGGTAGGTGTTCGCGGCGTTGTAGTTGGCTTGCCCAAGGTTGCCGACCAACCCGCCGATCGAGGAGAACAGAACGAAGAAGTCCAAGCTATGCTGCGCCAAGGCCTTGTGAATGTTCTCCGTGCCTTGGACCTTTGGCTCAATGCATGCTCGCCATTGGTCGTATGTCATGCGCAGTGTGGCAACATCCTGTGGGATCCGTTAGATAATAGGCCAGCTTGATAGAAGGTCTGCTTTCGAGACACGAGAATCGACGTACCCGCAAGACCATTGACATTTGAATCACACCAGCGACGGGACGATCCGCCGCGTTCACGGCCCTTTTGACATCCTCCAAGATCGCAACACTGCCCGCCACCGTCTTGACGGCACAGCCCTGGCTTCGCAGCTCGTCCAAAAAAAATTGGCCTTCCGGTCTAGTTCCAGCAGAGCGAGAGAGGAATATCAACTCCCCAGCACCATGCTCTGCCATCCACGTGGCCACAGCGCAGCCGATGCCGCCCAAGCCACCCACAAGCAAGTAAGCAGCATCCAAACGAAACGAAGGGGACGCAGGCGTGGCCTCGGCGGATGACAACGGAAAGTCGCCCTGCGGGTCCGGTGTTGGGATTTGGAGCACCACCTTGGTGTCCGCTTGATTCTCTTGTCCAGCAGCAGCACGGAAAGCCTCGTGGACTTGATTTGACTTGAAGATCTTGGCAAGTCGTGCCCAATCTGCTGGCCGTGATGCACCGAAAAAATATTCTTGGCACGTCTTCCAAACCCTATGTAGATTAGTTGTGAACTTGTTAGTGATTACAGTGCTACGAATACAAATCAGCGTGGCGCGCGGCTATGGTAGTGCTCACCTTTGCACCGAGTCTGGACCGTAGAAGCTGAGTGCCTGCACGTTGACGATGCGGTGTGCTTGACTTGCAGAGATCTTGGCTGGTTGGCAGGCCTCGATCTTGCCTGGATGATCTAGAACGTCGAGGAAGATGCCGGTGGGAGACAGGCAGTGCAGTGCCCAGTCAGGAACATGGCCACCAAATCCGATCATGCAGGCTGCCTTTGGCCACGACAGAGCATCTTCCGGAGCCGACACGATGAAGTGTTCAGCGATGCCGAAAGCATTTTCCAAAAGCAGCCTATCGGGCTCTGAAGTGATGATGAAACGATTCTGGCAAGAAAACCAAATAGTTAGCGACTGTGGGCGTAGAGCGGGATTTGCGCTTCCATGTCCTCACCTCTGCTCCCATTTTCCGCAACAGTTGGACGGTTGCGAGACACACATCGCTGAGAGTGAACAGCACAATGACGACCTTTCATCAAACGATGAATAAGTAAGCATAGGTACCCCTCCAGTTCTCCCTTAGCCAGACACTCGGACGACAAGACTTACCTCTCCGCTTTCGATCCTTCCAAACTCCCTTACTGTGAACTCGGCCGCAACGCATGCCAGTGGCATGGCCGCCGCAGCTTCGAACGCGAAATCCTCGTCCAGCCGTAGGCAACTTGACGGCAAGACGTCCAGATGGCTGGCTACAGCGCCTTTGCCTGTCAAAAGAACGACGACTCGGTCACCCACCTGGAAACCGGGCACATCATCGCCCACGCCCGTAATGATGCCAGCAGCCTCTTGTCCGAACAGAACTTGGCTTGCATTGAAAGCCTCCTTGGCTATGATCACATCCTGTACAATACCAGCAATCAGTTGCCCGCCCATACTCAACACGAACGCACGCACGGCCTGTGCTGGCCACTGTCTGGTACGTACCTCTTTATTGACCGCGGCTGCTTTCACCTCCACTCGGACATGGCGGGCGTCCAGACTCGGCAAGGGGCACCTAACCCATCGCAATGAGCTTAACTTGCCTGTGATCTTTGGAACCAGCTTTGCAAATGTCGACGCTGCGCTTATCTGTTGTTGTTCGGAGCATCGACAGAGTTCCTGTTGGACCGTTGTCCACTGGTGCCTCGGCACCATGATGCCATGCTCCCTAGTAATCGCAAACTCAAAGTCCGGGTCGAGAGCGTCAACAAAGCATCGGTGCGTCAGGTGTTGGACGATGCGCACGAGTGACTTGGCCAAGTCGTCACTATTGGCATCATCCGGGTCGACCTCGACGATCGTGATGTCGGTCTTCAGCTCCGATCGCAGCGTACGAGCGAGTCCGTAGATCATAGCGGACCGCGGGTCTTTGCAGCTGATCTGTGACAAAGGCGTGACCCAGACGATGGGGCGTTTTTGGGTGCCGGTGCTCAGGAGTTGGACGAACCCGGGGAATTCAGTGTCGGTCAGGTGGTAGATCCAAGGGCGGTCCAAGTCGAGGAAGAAGATGAGGGCTCCTTCGGCCGGGATAGATGCGGACTGATTGATGCAGGTAGCTGCATCGTATGTCCGGGCTGGGATGGAAGAGAAATGCAGCACCGACTCGAACTTCTCGATCAAGGCACTTTGCTGCTGATCTGTGACGATGCTGATGGTTGAGGAACTCGACTCGAGCTGGTTCGGGGGACAAAGTCGCAGGATGGGGGATAGCTGGCCTCTGTGTTGATCACCTTGAGGTACATCGAAGCCAAGGTCCCGAAGAATGGGAAGCAGGACATCTTCCGAGACGTGTGGTGAATCGTTCTGCAACAGAAACTGAGAATTTGTTAGCATCCATGCCTTGAACAATGTGTGTGCCCGGCCTGCAGACAGTTGTTGGAGCACGTGTTGTTGTGCCCAAGACTATCCACACAGGCTGTCTCTGGTCGCAGAGGAGAACGCGACTTCCTGGAACTCACATCAAGAGACGACAGAAGTGGATCGCCTAAATATTCAAGTTAGTCACCATTGTTGGACTCGGAGCACGTTGCAGGTGACAGGTCCTAGGTACTGACCAGAAAGAGGCTCCAGCAGAATAAGCACTCCGGAAGGGCGAAGTAACTGTTTGATGCGTTGCAGGTCTTGAAGAGTGTCGCGTTCCATAGAGAGTATCTGCATAGGCGTATATCAGGGTCAGTAAATGTTCTCATAATGCTGTAGGAAGCAAGAAGACGCACATCGGCACAGACGACAACATCGCACGAATGGGCCTCGACGTTGAGATCCCTTTCCCCGCCCACGGCATCCCAGCTTCGCACCTCCAAGCCTCGGATATTTGCAAAAGCGTCTTCTGCGCTTTCTAACGCATCCTGCGAAACCGCCGCATACGTATACGTTGAAAAAAGCTGGGTTCCTTTCTTTGGCTGGAGGAGCTCCAGCAATGTCGGAGCCGTGCTGCTGGCTTCGCCAGCTGAGCCGATCTGCAAGATCCTCGGCTGGGGATTTGTGTGTGTCAGAACATGCATCGCATCTGCCAAAAGCTTCTTGGTTCGCAGCGACCAGAGGCCTCGGGACACGATGGAGTCTCGGAGCGTTTCCTTGGTCTGCCGGAGGGGGTCCTTGAACAGCTGGTCCATCGTCGGCTCCATGTCGTGCAGACGGCTGCTCTGCAACTCGACCCGTAGCCTTTGATGGGACGCTTGGCGGTTGGCTCTGTTGTCCTGCACAATACACCGGCAGGTGCTTGCAGACAAGACACCATACCCTGCCTCCTGTGCCCTTTGAATCTGTTGATGAACCCATGACCTGGTCGCGCCCGTATCAGGAGTATCATCGATGTTGTTGTCTTGAGCATCGTTCGACCGCATTTCCAGTAACTGGAGAAGCACCAAGTGCTGCATTCTCTTGATGTCATCCGCGTCGAAGAAAGGGGTCTCATGTAGGGTCTGGAAAGGGAAGAAGCTTGCGTGAGCACGCCAGTGAGGCGTACTGACAATCGGAGGAGCCTCCGTCTCGCCTTGCAAGGAACTACTGATCTGATGAGCTTCAATACCTTCCATGACGACAACCTCCTGCCCATCATCCGTGTATGCATGGACCGTTCCAGAAAGACGGTCCTGCGCAACCTGGTCCATCATTCCTGTGGCCCAAAAGGGCCCCACATACCGACGAACAAAAACTTCTTTGATATACGTCGGTGTGGCCATGTACTTGGCCTTTCGCTCCAGCCCATGGCAGAGAGAAATGCCTGTGGTCTGCAAGCACTGGTCGAGTGCGGTGGGATGCACAAGGTAGCTGCAGGTCGAGTCTGTTGATGTATCCTCCGGCGGGTTCACACGGGCTGTCGCTTGCTGCACACTGGGACTGACGGTAATGTCGTCCAGCCTTCTGAAGGAGGGTCCGTAAGTGAAACCTAGTTCTTGCGTAATTTTGTACCAAGTCTTTCGAGACAGCAGGCGCGGGAACTCGCGCTTTGTGAAGCCTTTGCGGGCTCGATGGGTCCCTGCGGTGACTACGGTGTGGCAGTGCTCGGTCCAAATGTTGTCTTTCCATGAAGTGATTTGCACGTCATAGCTGGGAGGCGCATTCTCATTGGCAACAAGACGTCGTAATCTGGTATGTATTTCAACCGGACGGCCAGGATCCAAGCGCAGTGCCGCGGAAACGGAGAAATCTTGAGCAGAGAAGAACTCCAAATAGCCACCGTTGACCTGACGAAGCGCCTGTTCAGCAATCGATATATATGCTGCAAAAGGGATGATGACCTGATCGTTGACCATATGGTCTCCAAGCCAGGGAATATCCTCGAGAAGCAGTACTTTCCTCCATCTTGGCTCAAGAGCACTAGTTTCAAACACTTGGCTGCCAAGTAGCTCGTGCATAGGGTACTGGCAGTCTCTGTACGCCCTGAATAAACGGTGTTGCCCCTGGAAAGACTGTTCATGGGCCCAAGTATATGTTGGAGCATCGATCAGGGTTTTTCCTGGCGGCGCGATGGCTTGATGGTCAAAGTTGACGCCCTCACAGAACAGTCGTCCGGCCAGTTTGAGGAGATTTTCGTGACAATCCTTGTTCTTCTCCAATGTTGGGAGGTAGCTGGCTTTGTTGTGGGGGATGTTTTCTAGGACCTGTCTAATCGGGCTCCTTAGAGAAGGGCGAGCCCCAATCTCAACGATGACAAGATTTGGTGTCTTGGTTTGCTTTACAAGGCTTGTAAGGGCCTTGTTGAACAGGACAGGTTGAATCAGGCTCTGGTGCCAGTGCGTAGCGCCCAAGGAGTCGGCGACCGTTATGCAATCTCCCGTGACACTGGAGAAGAAAGGTATTCGAGGTGCGGCAGCGTTGAGAAAGGGGCGAATCGCCTTTTCATAGGCTAAGCCATACTCCTTCATGTACGCTAGAAATTTCAAACCTCGTGTTAGTATCACGTCATTGTATTTGATTGTATCTAGCGTTGGTACTGACCGGAATGAAAGGCATGGTCCACAGGAAGAAGCTCAGCAAATATTCCATCTGCTTTGAACTTTGCCACCACAGCCTCAACCGCACACGCGTCTCCAGAGATGGTCGTGCTGACATGGCTATTCTCGCAAGCAACAACTACTCCGGGTAATAGCCATTTGGAAATGCCCTCGGAGCCGACTCCAATCGCAGCCATGGCTCCCGAGTGTTGTTTCCCGGTCCTGTTGAGTATGTAGCCTCGGAAATATGCGACGATGATCGCTTCATCTGCTGTGAGGGCACCAGCCGCAAAGGCAGCGGCAATCTCTCCACTGGAATGGCCGGTCACAACATCCGGGATCACTGTCCAACTGCGCAAGACTGCGATGAGTCCGATTTGAACAGCGGTGCTGCATGGCAAAGCGTACTCCGATTGCATGATACGACTTTCAGTTTCCAACTTAAGAAGTTCACCTGCAAGACAATGCCAAAAGGAAAGGCTTGTTAGTATTGTCAGAGACTTCCTGAGGAGTGCACGTAGAAATTCCAGACTTTAAGGGAAAGGCGAAGACTCCGTACCTTCGATCGTCCAAGGTGCTTTCAATCCTCTGAGCACGCTGTCCATATCACGAATACATTGGCGGAAAACAATGTTCGTCAGGATCAAAGCCTTGCCCATTGTGGGCCACTGCGCGCCCTGGCCATTGAACACAAAGACAAGCGTCTTTTTCTCATCGCTGCTGGCAGCAGAGAGTTGGAGCTCTGGCTGAATTGTCGTACGCTGTCCGTCTGTGCCGTCTCGGGCGATGAAAAACCCTCTGTATTTCAACTTCGTTCGTCGACACCCAAGAGTGTATGCCAAATCCGATAAATCGCACGGTCCCGAGCTTGCAACAGCGTACTTCTTGTAAGCCTGGTGGAGCAGCTCAAGCGACTTTGGATTCGACGCCGAGAGCAACAGGACGTGACATTCTTCTGTGACTGCAGAAGATTTATCCATCCGTGGCTGGATATAAGGGTTCAGCTGAGCATTAGCCCCCAGGTGGGGATATTCTAGGATGGCCTATGAGTGTTAGCCATGGCTTGTATCTCCAGACGAGTTTTGACGTCTGGAAATTCAGAAGAACAAAGAAAAAGGAGCAATACATGGCTGTTGGCGCCCCCCATTCCGAACGAGTTCACGCTAACTCTCCGCAAACGATCCAGAGGGAACAGTTCAGGCTCGGAAGCAACCCTGATTCTCCCATCGGCCCAAGGGACTACACGTGGATGTGAGTTGGTTATTTAAGATGCCTACGGACGGGAATCTCGAAGAGGACTTACGATTAGGATTGGGTGTGTTGAAATTGGTGTTTGGCGCAATAATTCCTTTCTCAAGCATAAGTATCACCTTGATGAGACTCGTCAGGGCAGCGGCGCCCTCTGAATGTCCGACGTTGGGCTTCACCTATGGCCGTAGAGAAAGCAAAGTATCGTCAATACTTGAATTGGTGAAGCCAGTGGGTGTACCAATATTACTTACAGCACCGATGATCACGCCTTCTTTTCCAAAAATCCTTTCTATGGCTCCGACTTCAGCAAGATCCCCAATCCGCGTGCCCGTGCCGTGACATTCGAAGAAGGACGTCTCGGAATACTTAACGATCCCGGCCTTGTCGTACGCATGCCGAATGAGCGCTTCCTGTGCGTATCCATTGGGGATGATCAGACCGGGCTCCCCGCCGTCATGCTGGGTGGCAATCGAACGGATCACGGCCCGCACGGGATTCCTATCACGAAGGGCCTGCGACAGTCGCTTCACGTAGACGGCGTTGATGGCCTCGCCCCGCCCAATGCCATCGCTGGCGGCATCAAAGGTCTTGCAGATGCCATCCGGGGAGGCAATGTTGCCTAAAGTCCCGGACGCGCCCGCCGCCGAAAAGGGCGCCGATAAGAACAGACTGCAGCCAGCCACAAGCGCAGAAGTACATTCTCCCAATTTTAAAGATTGCACGGCGAGGTTGAGAGCTACCAGTGACGATGAGCACCCGGTTTTCACAGTCATGCTGCATATGCACACCAGTTAGATTGCTTATCCGACGGTAGATGGAAACATCCCCGGGTTCAAGCTTAACGTACCTTGGGCCCCGGAAATCGAATGCATACGAGATCCTGTTTGATAACATGATGTCCCACTTGCCAGTCGGATAGTTGCTGTAGTACTGCGGGTCCCGTTGCATCTCGCCACTCCAGTCCTCGAAGAAAGAGCCCACGTAGCAGCCGACCGTCTTGCCTTGCCAGTCTGTCTCGCCGGCATTTTCAAGGCATTCCCAACTGACCTCTAGCAGTAATCGTTGCAAAGGGTCCATATGTTCCAGCTCGCTGCGACCAAAGGAAAAATGCGAGGCGTCGAATCGGTCGAGTTGAACATGGTCCAGGAAGTATGCCTTCTTGGTTTGCATGGTCCCCGGGCGTGGCTTCTCACTGTAATACCCATCAATGTTGAAGCGGTCTTTCGGGACCAGTACAGATGCACAGCGCTTCTGCATCAACATGTCCCAAAACTCTTCCGCGTTACTTACGCCCCCTGGGAGTCTCATGGCCATGCCACAAATGACCACGGGGTCGTCGCCAAAACCTCGACTGACATTGTCAGGTTCGCCCATTGTTGATTTTGCGTATCTAGATTGTCGATCACTGCAGTAACCTATCACTTGGAATAACAGCCGAGGTACTAATTCAACGAAGAGAATTATTCTGGTGCCGTTCTATAAAGTCGTTATAATACGGACGCATGTATTTAAAGGGGCACAACCGAAACTAATCCCGGTATAACGCTCTTGCTGTATAATGAACTACTTGGTCTTTATTCAATAAGTATTCCTTCTTGGTTTTGCATAGTCCCCGGGCTAACTTGCCTAAAACACGCCTTTAAGTTTTTAGCCCACTAGCGTAATAGCGCAATGATAAGGTTCTGTGTTTGTTGATATGAGTCTATGAATGTTAATATAAGCTCTTAGCATAATACGACTTGCTTGAATTATTTAAGTTTCTAGCCCGCTAGCGTAATAGCGTAATGATAAGGTTTTTTTGTGGTTCTCAACACGGCTCCAAACATGCTAATGCGATCTCTTGCAATAAAACAACTTACTATAGTTTGTGCCAAAACCGTGATTCATTGTTTCGATGAACGTAGGTAGCAATAAAAAATTCCGAACTAGACACCGCCTTAACTCATCATTGCAAATTATCTTCCAGAGGCTTACAACACCACAATGAACACAATGAATCCTCCTCGTCAATCTCGTGCGATACTGCTTCTCCATGGCAGCGGGTCGTCAGATGCCATATTTAAATTTCAAACTTCCAAAATTCGAGCTACTTTGAAGGACAAGTTTACATTCGTGTTCGCAAAAGCGCCACACCCCTCGGAGCCTGGCCCTGGAGTCCTGCCATTCTTCGCGAAAATGCCGCCTTACTTCACGTGGTTCAGAAAGGGAATCGAAGCTACAAAGCACGAAATTGGAATCTTCAACCAGTGTATTGAAAACACCGTCCAGGACTGGAAAGCCGAAAACCCTTCAGGAGCGATTGTTGGAGTGTTAGGCTTTTCACAAGGCGGCATCGCATCCACCCTACTGCTATGGGAACGACAAATGGGCCTCGCACCCTGGCTTCCGGATCTAGAGTTCGGCATCTTGATCTGTTCGGGGTACTATGAAGCCTTGACTGGGTGTATGAGCGATCTGAGTAATGCCAAACATCACGACGGTGAAGTCTCGACGATCAGATTGCCTACATTGCATCTTTACGGACGACAAGACATATTTGGCGCTCCATCGTCCAAGCAAATGTTTGCAACGCATTTTGTCAAAGACAGGGCCCAATTAGAAAGCTTTAACGGAGGTCATGAGCTTCCTCGAGACCAAGATGATCTTGAGATTATCAGGAGTTTTGCTGTAACCGAACACATGAAGGTCAAAGCAAGATAGAAATGAATCATATCTTGATTCTTCATAAGCTGTACTTCATCTTTGTTTTATTGCTCTTATGGAGCCGTAAGGCTGTGAAGAGGTAGCTATCTAGCTTCGAAACCTTTCATCGTACAGGTGTCCTAACCACTTGCATTTGATACTGCAGCCCGGATCCCCGTGACAGTGGCCCACCCACCGTCCACTATCCAGCCTACTGAAATTGTGTTGTACTAAAAAGACCCCACTATAGCACTAGCTTCAAGAATACCGCAACGATATCGCATAAACTTTCAATCACTTAATAAACCCTTAACTTAAACGGGGATATAACGCATAGTTGCTTAGTCTTTTATGATGCTTTTACCACCTTGAAATCTTTATAGCTAACGTACCTAAAACATGCCTTAAAGCTTTAACTCCGCTAGCGTAATACTTAGCGTAATAATAAGACTTTGCGTTTACCCTGTATTACCAGTTTATAAAGGTTAATATAAGCTTTTGTAATAATACAACTTACTCTAGCTCTTTAAGTTTTCGGCTCGCTAGTGCTACAGCGTAATGAGTAGGTTTTGTGTTTGTCAATATGAGTCTCGAATTGGCAGGTCAAAAATCCCCAAGGTCCACAGTCCTAGGCAAGAGAGCCTTTCCCAGTCCAAAGCCTAATTCCAGTCCCTCTTTACTTTCCAAATAAGGTTCAAGCCATAAGGGCTATCGGCTACGGGTAGCTTCTTCAAAGGCCGAAACCAAGTACCTAGGTTCAAATTGAAGTCGTTGACTTTAGGATTACTGTGCCTTACTTGGCGCCGTTTGAATTGATGGGAGACTGCCCACTTCAGGCAACGACTCTATACAGCCAAGATTGTGGATCTCGTATTCCACACGCTACCATGACGGTGAGTCCTCCATGATTCCTTTATTTCAAATCAAAGCTAAGGTTGTGATAACTTGCCGAGCAGCTTCTCTTCTTTCCGTTTCAAGTTCAGTAGCAAGTTGCTGGGTATTTGCACGAATGTTTTTGCCTTCGGCTCCTTTTGTCTTCCGGAAGATTTCCTCAAACTCGTGCCGTACAGCGTCTTGGCTACCAAGGATATCCGGGCCTCCTCGTCTTGCTTTGGCTTTAGCACTACCTGCCCTGATCTAAACAAAGGCTGTCAGCTAAATAGCTCACCCATAGAACGCTTGCACTATCAAAATCGGCGCATATCGCAAGACTTACCTGCATGACCTCAAACGCAGTAGGTCTATCCCTCGTTGACGCCAATGCCACGTTGATGGCGTTGTCTCCCGGAGCCAGCGGCCAGCCCACGAGTGGAATGCCCTGCACAAAGCTTTCCATCATCGAATTCCATCCACCGTGAGCAAGCAACCATCCCACCGACGGATGCTGGAGAACCGCCTGTTGATCGACCCACGTATCGCACACAAGACCAACTCCGCTGCTCTGAATATTGTCTATGTCGGAAGCATTGATGAATTTCTTCGCATGCATTCCCCCAATGATCAAGACAAATGGGTACTTCATCTCGTTCAAGGTGGATATCAAAGCCTGAAAGTTTGCGCGATTGGTTGGAAAGACCATAGACCTAGTGTAAAGAGTGTAAGACTGATGGAAGGAGACTCAAAAGAGCGCGCCCCGGGAGGATGTAGCAGTGGTGGGGCTTCTTACCCAAACGAGATGACGAGGACCTCTTCCTTGCCATGGCGGTCGAGATAAGCACGTATTCTCTCATCCTCGATCAGTCCGTCCCGGGACCAATTCTTGGGCCCTATCTGAACGCCAACAGGATATACAGTAGTATACTTGTTGCAGGCAGTAAGGGTTTCGCCTTCCAATGCCATTGCTGAAGCACAGATGATGCCATCCGTGGCTTGAACAAGCGTGACGGTATCCCTGAGCAATGAAGAGACGACTGCGACCCAAGTTAATAGGACGCCCACCGGATCAGCTCTGACACAGAATGATCAGCTCACCTGTTCTAATCATCCCAAACTCGCCGAATTCTCGTTCATAGTCATAGATATCCTTACAACCAGGAATGCTTATCACGGTTCCATTGAAAGCATCATGCCCGTTTTTGGCAATGCAGACCTGTGGAATATTGCCAATTTGTTAAAATCACAGAGTGACGTGACGACGAGTAGTAGTATACTCACGTGCTCAACTATTTCATCAAGGTTCCTTCCCTGACGCAGGGTCTCATCGGAGAAATACTTGTGGGCGATCAATTCCCAGTCGCTGAAACCCCCTTCCGATGAGGGCGCAAGGTAAGAGTAAAGGCGCGCAGCACTACCTGCCCAATATAACAGAATCTTGCATCCGTTGCCTGCAGCTTTTCGCGCCTGCGGCAAAGACTCTAACGAGCCGATGTGATCTAGGATCAGCGCCGTTGGCCTTGGCCAATCGTGTCCTCGGTCGCTGATTCGCTGTAGCGTCTCTATCCATCCGTTGGACAGCTGGTTTGTTATATCTTCGACCGTCACACCCTTGTTCTTAAGAAGACTACATGCTCATGGTCAACGATCTTGGTCTCAAGAGGGATACAACTGCGTTACATGGGATATTTGAATACTCACTGCGGGTCCCCAACTAGAACAACATGGAACCGGTCTCGTGGCGCATCAGAATATTGGTTGAGGTCTGAATGAAAATCAATATTGCATCATCACGTCAAGCTTGCCTCGTGGCATAACACTGCGTTATCTACTGTATGTTTAAACTCGAGCTGGATAGGATCTTACCTAGAAAGGCATGAGATACAAAGGTCACAACCAAAGACTGGTTTACTTCAAGCATCTCAGTGATCAGAGCAATAGTACTGGTGACATGGCCCCAGGCAGGCCAAACGTGCCAAACATGGTGTTGTTGGTAAGTCATGGCAATTTGTATGTTCAAAATCGGAAGACAGACTGGAATGGACTGCAGCTTCCGAGACGATGCTAATAAGCAAATAGGCATTACTTAAGCTTTCCGGTAATGGAACCTATCAAGTTGCCGGCAATTAAGTGGAGCATCTGAGGGGTCAGACGAGGGGGGGGGGGGTAGTTGATGAGGGTCTCCCGAGAACATTGTTCTCATACTGTGAAAACTGGTGTGAACGCCAATGAGAACAAAAAACACGTTTTGTATTTGAGAACAACGCACAGTTGTTTCACACACAAGCAACTGAACCTTGGAAGATGTGCTATATACACGACACCGTTCAGCATCATGTCCAAACCAAGACATCCGCTGGATCCTGAATCTCAGTTCGACATCAGGTTTCCATTCGGACCACAATCTTCTCCCCTGATACACCCTTATTCGCGAGCAACTTCAAACCCTCCTGAATAGCATCAAACCCACCGTCTAGTACTCGGACGGGATGATGATTCAGTTTGCCGTCATGCACCAGCTTCTGCGCAATTTCCCACAATTCAACGCCTAAAGCACGAATCTTCTCATCTGGCTCGCGTGCGTATGGCGCCGGATACGTACAACCTTCGCCAAAGACGCAGGGACCGACAACGAAGTCCGTCGTGACTAGTGCGCGATTTGCGGCATGCCTAGGGAATGGCTCGAGTGCAACGTAGTTTCCTCCCGCGCGCCCCAGTGCGTTGAAGCACACGATTGTAGACTCGACGTTGGAAATGCAATCTAACGCATACTTCAAGTTGTTTCGTGTGTAGGTTTTCTTAGCCATAGAGAATGATTAGCCTCCGGGGTCTGTTTGGGTGCAATGGGAAAGAGAGCAGCAGGAACTGTTTACAATCTTTTGTGCAACGTCCTTGTCGAAGCGATCGAATACTTCCAGAGCACCATTCTTCCTCGATAACGCGAAATGTTTTTGAGAACAGACTGCTATTGGGATCAAGCCTGCGCTGTGTAGAGAGTATATGGTCAGATGGGCACCACCGAAATGTTCAACAAGGTAAAAAGCCTGACAAGTGGTGAAACTCACAGCCTTAGCAATTGCATAGCAATGGTAGCCGTCGCAGTACTACTGCCGTAGACGAGAACATGTTTAGCTTTCGCAACAAGTTCGTTTGGCAACGGTAAGCCTAGCGACTTTATTGCTAAACCAGCGGTACATAGTCCCACAGGTAGTGACGCTGCTGCTTCCATCGTCCACGACTCTGGAACCCTCATCCACATTTTGCCCCGCGTCACGGTGTACTGTGCGAACGCCCCTTGTTCTGGGGTGGCTTTGAACATCTCGTTTTGCGCTCCGCATACCCGATCACCTACAGCAACGCCGACCACGTCTGGCCCTACTGCAACAACTGTGCCAGCGAAATCGGCACCCATGATCGCAAATGGATTGGCAAAGTCTGTCTTCATTTTGGTGTTACTCGGGTTAAGAGCAACGGCTTCGATGCGCACGAGAGCTTGGTCGGGAGGTAAGACGGGACAAGGTGCCTCGTCCCACACGAAGAGCTGTTCCTTTTCGTTCATGACGAGAGCCTTTTGAGTGGACGGAGGCGAGAATTGATTGGTTTGTAGCGCCATGTTAAGTGTATTGGACAAAGACTTGTCAAGTTGTGCTTCTTGGTAGCTTGCGAATACCAATCACTCCAGGATGGTCACCAGCTTCGGCGTGGCAAAAGGGTAAGTACTTACAGCCTCGCATATATGCCTGTTCTTTTTTAATCAATGCTTTAATCAATATATCTCTGTAGAGGTAGCCATTGCTTATAAAACTAAATATGTATTTTCTGAAATTAAATTGTGAATACTGTCAATTGTTTAACGCTTGCAAATTTTGCTCTCTTTGAAACCTTTAAGAATTTAATATATCTAGTAACGTAAAGTGTTTTAGATAAGATAACTTTGCTATGTGCGTAAAGTTCATGGCTATCAGTAGACTAGGTATATGGAGCATACAACTTACATCTGGAATGTTCGTTCTCACTATACTTACCGCTAAACTCAGTGTAAATGTTACGAGCAGGTCAGGGCAACCAACTGTGGCACAGAGCAAAAGCTTCGATAATGATGCACCTGCATCATTATCCCCTGTTCTGCACTATATAGTTACGCCGGCCAGCACCCAACTGGTTGGGCCGTAACAGTAAAATCCTGATTCTATGCGGTAGAAGGCCTACTGTCTGTCTACATCCTAGAACAAAATGGCATAGACGCGTAATGCTGTGTAAGCACCTACTATGCCGCTAAACTATATATAAAGACTTTTGTTTAAATAATTAACGGCCTTGAATTCGCTAGGTCAGGGGTCTTAAACGTAAATATTGTTATGTTACGGTCAGATATCCGACAGTGGTGTTTTCTGCTAACAGGTAGCTGAGGTCGGTACTTAATAAACAGTACTAGGTCTTATTAGCTTGTTGATAATCTTACTGGTCTGTTAGGCACACGGTGATTAGTCGTATACTTAATAGGCGTAGGTAGTGTTACGGTTAGATATCCGATAGTGGTGTTTTCTGCTAACAGGTAGCTAAGGTCGATACTTAATAACAGTACTGGGTCTTGTTAACTTGTTAGTAATCTTACTGGTCTGCTAGGCATACGGTGATTAGTCGTATACTCGGTAGGCGTAAGTAGCTCGTATAGCTTTTATAACAGAAAGATAATCTAAAAGTTACTTATAGTAAAGTAAATTACAAAGTTAATTACTAAAGAGTGTTACGGTTAGATATCTAACAGTAGTGTTTTCTACTAACAGGTAGCTAAGGTCGATACTTAATAAACAGTACTAGGTCTTATTGGCTTGTTAGTAATCTTACTGGTCTGTTAGGCATACGGTAATTAGTTATATACTTAATAGGCGTAAGTAGCTTATATAGCTTTATAATAGAAGGATAACCTAAGAGTTACTAATATTAAAGTAAGTTATAAAGTTAATTACTAAAGAGCTATAAATGGTAATCTATTTAGTAAAATAAATATCCTTATATCCTAATAGCTCTATAGTAGGTAAGTACTTTAGTTCTAATAATTACCTTAGTAAGCGCCTTAGTAAGCGTAAGTTAGCGCTTACTTAGTAAGCGCCTGGTGCTTACCTTATGATTACGTAACCTCCCATAGTTCTTTTATTCTAACCCTTTATTTATAAGCGCTATAATAATATATAAACCTAATTACCTCTTTAGCCCTACGATAGGTTCGTTCTAGGTAGTTAACATAACTAACGCTTTCTTAGGTCGTAATATTAGGTCTCTCCTCTAAGGTTTAGTCCCTTAGACCTATATAAGTAGGTAGCCTTATAAAGTAGCATTATTTATTAGGATATTACCTTTCCTTTTTACCTATACTAACTAAGATATTATATAGTAATAAATAAATAAAAGGTGCCTATACCTTACGTTATTTACGTACGGCCTTAGAAATTTAGGAGCTTAGTTTTAAAGTTATACCTTATAGTCGTTATTAGTCCCTAAAAGTTTAGTATAAAATAGTAGTGAGTTAAAATATCTTAAGTACACATAGTAGGCTTATCCTTACGATATAACTATAAGTACTATCTATAAATATAAGTTTTATTCTAAGTAACTATGTTTATTACGCTAACTTTCTGTTTATAACCTAAGAAGCGTTAGTTAACATAACCACCTAGGACAAACCTACGGAGGGGCCAGGGGGATAATCAGGCTTATGTATGTATAATTACGGCGCTTACAAACAAGGGTTAGAACGGAAGAACTACGGGAAGGTCACGTAGTAATAAGGAAGTAATTAAGAGATAAGGTGATTACTTAGGATAATTACTAAGTAAGCAGCTCACTTTGGCCTACTTTAATTAATTACCTTTACTAACACTATAGTAAAGAAAGACCAGTATATAGACAGGACTTAGACCTAAGGTTTAAGGACTCTCCTATAGCTCTTTAGTAATTAACTTCGTGGTTTACTTTACTATAAGTAACTCTTAGAATATCCTTCTGTTATAAAGCTATACAAGCTATCTACGCCTATTAAGTATACGACTAATTACCGTGTGCTTAACAGACCAGTAAGATTACTAACAAGCCAATAAGACCTAGTACTATTTATTAAGTATCGACCTTAGCTACCTGTTAGTAGAAAACACTACTGTCGGATATCTAATCGTAACACTTTCCTAGTAAATCGTCTTTTAACTAAGTCTAATTACTTAAAGCGTAAAAAAGAGAAAGAAGAAAAACTACTTTATAAAAAAGCAAAAGCCTTACGTTATACGTAAGCAAAAATAAATAAGTCCTTAGTAAAGCTTAACCGTCTTTATTATAAGAAGTAAAGAGTGTTTAAAAAAGGTTAAACGATCTTAAAGAAAGTTCTTATAGATTCTAAAGAGATTCTTTTTAAGGCGTTAGCTACAAAGATTATACAGGCTAGTAGTACTTTTAGTGTTGTTAACTAAAGTAACGTGTTAAGTAAGACGGAGTTACTTAAGTTTAATTTTAATGTCCCTTTAGAAGTTATTAAGAGTACTAAAGGTTCTTAGTAGGTTCCTAAGAGTTATCTTTATGTCTATATCCTTTTTATTTAATAAGGTACTGTTTTTCTCTGTTTTCTTTATAATTATTAATAGTTTATTTAACTTTATATTCTGATTTATTTAGTTCTATAATAATGTAGTCGTTAGTATTTAATTCTTATAGTACTAGTTTAAGTAAAGCAATATAAAAAACTAAGTAGACTTTTATTATTTCTAGTAAGTTAAGTTTAAAGTTAACGTCTAAGACTTTTAAATAATTTTAAAAGGCCTAAGTTTTTATAGTTTATTTTATTACTTAGTTATTTTATTTTAATATTACGTTATAAAAATATATACTATCTTCTTTTTTAAAACATAGTTCTATTATCCTTAATATATTAGTGTATTTTATTATTTATATTTTAATAAATTTAGGATCTTTAGTAATACTTTCTTAGATTCCTTATGTTTTACTATAATTAGCTATAGCTTTTAGAGCTTATAGTCCTTACTAAGATTCTTTATATACTATAGGTTTAAATCTATAATTTAAATAGAATAAAGAGTTTAGTATACTTTTTTTTATAATACTATTATAGGTAAATTAGACTATTAGTAGTTATAGTATGTAATTATTTTAGTTATAGTTAATATATTATTATTAATATTATTTAAGTATCTAACTAATTTACTTAGTTTATTTATTGGTCTATAAATAAAAAGTAGTTAATAGCTTATAAGTAGCTCTTAGTTAAAGATTTAAGGATTTCTAAAACTTAGATATAAATAGTTTATCTTAATAAGATATAATTTCTCTAAGTAATCTATAGTTACTAATAATATATTTTAAGAATGTGTACGCTACGTATTTAGCTATACTTAACTATAAGTATAAGATAAAATATACGTATTTTGTAAGTTAGTTAATAATAACTAATATACTGTTATAGTAGGTTTTTATAAGTAGTTCTTTTAACTTAGGGAGTTTAATAATAAAGTCTAAAGAGATTAAGTACTAGGCCTTTAGTAACGCTAGTAGTAGCTATAATTACCTATATAGCTTATATAAATTGTTTTTATTTTTCTTATATATTTTATAATCCTTAATTAGTAAAGCCACTTTTTATTATATAACCTTTTAACTATAATATTATCTAATTCGCTTAAAGGTTTTTATTACACCTTAGTATTTATTTACCTAAGTATTATAGATTTCTCTAATTTATATAGGCGTTATCTTACTAGTTATACTAGTATTAATACGTTTACTAATTATTAAGAGCTTTTATACTAGTATAAGGTTACTTTTATTATTTTACTTTAAGATAATAAGTATTTCTTTTAGTACTAGAACTTAATAGTCCGGTCTTTAGCTTAAGGTATCAGCTTTACTATTCTTTATTTCTTTAATATAGATAATTTAAAAGTTAAATTCTAAAAGGAATTTAGACTATTAGTATTATAGTTAGATATCTAGTAGTAGTGTTTTTTACGAATAGGTAGCTAAGGTTAATACTTAATAATAGTAACCAGGTCTTATTAGCTTATTAGTAATCCTACTAGTCTGTTAGGTATATAGTAATTAGTTATATACTTAATAGGCGTAAGTAGCTTATATAGCTTTATAATAAAAGGATAATCTAAGAGCTACTTATAGTAAAGTAAATTATAAAGTTAATTACTAAAGAGCTATAGAAGGCTTTTATCTAGTTAGAATAAATATCCTTATATCCTCTTATTATAATGTTAGGACCGATTGTTACGGCCCAACCAGTTGGGTGCTGGCCGGCGTAACTATATAGTGCAGAACAGGGGATAATGATGCAGGTGCATCATTACCGAAGCTTTTGCTTTGTGCCACAGTTGGTTGCCCTGACCTGCTCGTAACACCGATCTCCTAAAGTTAGTTCTTAATAAGGACCGATCCTTAGTATGTCGGTCCTAGGTTATTGTTACGCAATAGTGTAAAGTTATTCCGGTAAAACCATAGAGAAATGTCCCTAGCTAAGTGACCGGGAAATCTCCGGTAAATCCCGGGGAAATTCTAGCTAAGTACTAGACAGGCTTTACTAGGAAGCCGCCGGGAAATCACCAGGAGTTCCCTATAATTTCCCCGCCGGTTAAGTCAGCAGTCTGTAGCTTATCCTTATAGTTTCTTAGAGAATAGCTAGCTTTAAGAAATTATAGAATAATTAATATATTATCTATTTTACCTGCTTTA
>LFIW01002666.1:0-41311 GCA_001625285.1 Colletotrichum incanum | reverse complement strand
TCCGTCCAAGGTATGTATCCGTCATTTTGTCGAATTGCCCCACTTTCGTTGTGCGCGCAGCCACATTGCCCACTTCAACAGCATCCCTGCCTAGCGGACAAGGGCTGGGGCCGTTCCACTGGTCCCTGCCTCGCCTTATCAGCGCCAAGGCGACGCTAACATGAGATGACCCACCGTGCCGAGAGATAAGAAACACCAGCCAATGACGCTTCCACTTGGCGGCAGCTTCTCCAAATGGACGTCGTGGCCCGGGACGAATCCTGCGACTTCCAATGTCACCTTTCATTCCCCCAGGGCAAGAGCCATTGGACTCGGATGGAGCAGCTTCCCTCTTAGTGTTCCTTCCCTTTGGTCTTTTGGTTCGAAACCCTGAACCCTGAGGATTGAATACGTACCTTTTGAAACTGCCTGCGTCGCCATGTTTTACTCCTCGGGGCGGGCTCCGAAAGGGAAGAGAGGGAGAGGGGCCAGCATCAAACTCCTCCTTCTCCTCTCCGTCTCCCACCTTTTGCCTGTTTGCCTTTTTCCCCCTTTGCCTGCGTCAATGGGCGCGCGTTTGAGTGCATGGGGCCTCCACATCTGCCCGTGCTCTCGAAGCATCCACATCAAAGGCAAGTCACCCTCCCATCCATCCCCCGTCCAGCAACGCCAACAGACGCAATCACTGAATGCACGTACAACTGAGACGCTCCATTAACCTCTTGGCTGGACGGTTCCGTTCCCCATCTGAGTGATAATGACGACATGCCACCCTCCCGCACGACGGTCTGGGGCAATTGGCTCGTGAAGCTGGCGCTCCTGGCGTCCATTCATGCTTCTTGCCGAGTCTCCCACGATGAACGCCTCGGACGGCACATCTTGGACTGCTCGCCGTGATACCGATAAAAAACACACACTATCGATTTTGAATGACTTCGCAAATCCTGCTTCGGCACCTCAGCCATCGATAAGGAAAAAGACAGCCATTGTGTCCGACCAACATTGCCAATGTCCACCAGCCAGCCCCGCCCACCACCGTGTTCCTTCACCGACCCGTGGTATCTGTACATGCTTCATCCCATGCGACATGCCCAGCAAGGCATTTCCACCCACTATCAGATGTCCTGCATCTACTGAGTTTATTCGCTTTGCTCTTAGGCATTGGAATTACCCATCACGCGCAGCCGCCTACTCCGGCCTCTTTCCATTCACTTAGCTTGTCGGTCTGCACTACTGCCCTCTTATCTGTTGGTGGACCCGAAGGATTCCCGGCTTGCTCCCTACGGCACAGCACGTCTACGACAAGGAAATGAAGACTCTCCCGGCACGGTCCTAGCTTATGTGCGACTACACTGAGCCAAGCGCTGCGATCAAACCATCCCAAAAGCCAGTCCGTATCGTGCTCGATCTTCGTCCAATATACCGCTTGCAGAGACCGACATATCCCCTTACAACGCGCTCCCACGTGAGCTCAGATTCACCGTTTGGCCACCGCTCATCATTGACGGAGACCTCTCCTCTTCTCTCGGAGAACACGGTGGCCCACGAACCAATTACACCGTGCGCACCACCAACACCACCCAAGCCGCATCCGCGATGTGGGGGGATCCGGGGTTACGGCGGTTCTCCAGAGTTGCTGACATGCCGCTCAGGACTGAGACAAGCTGTAGACGAGTTTGGTCTACGAGACGTAGTTGACGATCCCATGTGCCTGTGCGACATGGCACTTTCTTTTCTTGACGCCCTCTTCTTGTCTGCGTGTCATCTAGCACCGTTTCTTTTCCTTCTTCCCGCGCATCCGGGAAATGACGCGGATTTTCCCGGGAAGGAAAGCTTTCCAATCACCACGATACGCTTCCAGCTTGGCCCCCGGTGTCGCAGCAAGCACGTATATGGCGCCAAGCTAGTCCTGTCAAACCCCAACGGCGGGTTGCTGAGGATCCGTGAGCCGAAGCAAGCACCAAGCGCGCGTGGCTGCGTCAAATGGATCCAAGATTTGCATTTCTGCTCCGACGAACGAGGGAAGTATAGGCTGTGACCGTTCTTGTGCGTTGCCGGCCAACACGCTCACCCCCACAGCATCGACAGACAACGCATGGCAATAAACTAACTAATTACGTTGTACAACAACGCGGCGCGCCCACTCCCTAATCATTCAAACCACCATGAGTGGCCATGTGGCGTTACACGGCCTGAAAGCCAGCCCTGTTCTGCGGACAGGCACCGAAGCCGTAGCTGGGTTGCATGCATCTTCTGGTAGCCAAGTGCCACTGGAGTTAGTGTCGGTGCCATGACAGGCATGGCCATTGGCGGCCTGCCGTAAATGAGGTTCCGTTCTCGTCTCTACCAGGAAGTCTTCTGGAACGAACAAGAGCACTCTTACGCGTAATTCGATCCTCGGAAGACCTGCCGATCCTCGGTCAGCGCCCTTGGCCCAGACGCAGCGACTAGATGTGCGCAGCCTCATTACTCACTATATACCTGCATAGAGCACCGGCAGGACGTTTTAAAGGTAGGTCCTTCATCTGCTACTACAGTACGGAGAAGCTGCTCTCGCAGGCGTAAAACGCACTGGTCAACCAAAGGGGGCATATGTCCCGTTCCGCGATCCATGCCTGTCTGCGCCGAAATCGCCCCCACTCGGCCGCGGACAAGCAAGGCCGGAGACCATGGGTACGACCCAACGAAGGCAAATGAAACGCTGGCAACTAACTGTGCCTCCTGGATGCGTTTCTACCGTTGCGTTTCCGAGGCGCCGCATGCCTCTTTCCTGTTCTACCTCATCTCGAATCGCCCTGATCGCCTGCTTGCTGCAGTCTTGGCTGTCTCGGTTCTAGAGACGTCTGCACCAACATGCCTGAACCGCGTCGCACAGCGGGCGCTGTAGGAAATTTGAAAAACTCTGTCCTGGTCGAAAATACTGCTTCCAATGTCAACAGACGGCGGATGGAGGGGCTACCCTGCGGCTTAAAGAACCGAAATTATCTTGACTTTGTCGCCTTGATCAGCCCAACAACAGACGATGTGGTGCCAGGCCGCGGAGCCCATGTTTGCGCATCGAATTGCTCCGAACTTGAGGGGATCAGCAAAGCTCAAGCCACGTCTTGGCACGGCACTCTATTTTGTCTGCTCAGTGCTCAGTGCTCAACCTTTCGGCGCTTCCAACATTGAAGTCTATCTTAAAACGGACAGAGAAACGTTTGGTGGACAGGTTCGCCAAGACACATGGCTCCCTCAAATGGCTTGAATTAGCCTTGGGCCGGATCCCCCGACCCTGGACATCCATCCCTCGACCCCCCGGCCTGTCTCCAAATCCCTTATCAGTGTCCACATATCTCGACGACCCACATTATTCTGGGAAGCATGGGGATGTGTACATGGGTTAGGAAGCATGTGGTGTACAGGTACGCCTCCCATTGACGTGGGTTAGACCTTTTGATGAAGCTCTCGCAACCAGCCAACCTCGTACCACCACCATGCAGCCACGCCGGCAGAGGAACATAGCCGTATTGTCTCCCGGAGACACTAGAGGATTGGGAAGTCCTCCCAAGATACGGCCCTCCTTCTATGCAGCTCAAATCCATCTTATCCTTTTTTTATGCTTTCCTCCCCACCCCTTGGCTCTGCGCTATTGGTACTCCCGGCATACAGGACCGGGCAATGAGCTTCCTCCCCGTCCCAACTGCTCACTATTTTGTCGAATCCCTTCAATCTTACCCGCGCCAGCGGTCTGGGCTGCCCATCCCTACCCTGTTCGGATCCATCCAGAGATACCTACAGTGTGCTCTAGGAACAATCTCGGCCAGCTTACCTCGAGGGCCGACGGTGGAACGCCCCGGTCGGGCTGATGTTCCTTCTGATTATTTAGCTTTTGAATCCCCGGAGCGGACTTCAAGATTGTTGCCTTCCCCCCTTTCTTTCGTTCCTCTTCTCCCTGCAAAGCACCCCCATCCTTCCTCCTTCGACGTCTGTTCGCCGCATCCGAGGACCATTGTCCCGGCGAAAGTTGAAGATCCCCCGAGGTCCCATATCCGCGCGCAAAACAACCTCATTGACCGCACACGCGCCGGCGCGCAACCGCCAACATGTCTGCCGGCTTATACACGCTTCCGTACAATGGTACGGAGGGAGAGGCCGACGCCGGCTACTCCTCTGGGGTGCAAGACCTCAACGTCTTCTATGAGGTGAGTTCACACAGCGACTCTCCCACAAATTTGCTCCTGTGTGCACATCTAACCTGGATGGGAACAGTCCGGCGACCTAGCATGGATTATGGTCTGCGCAGCTCTCGTGCTGCTCATGATCCCCGGTGTCGGTTTCTTCTACTCAGGCCTCGCCCGTCGCAAGTCGGCACTATCTCTGATCTTGATCTCAATGATATGCGTGGGAGTGGTGGGCTTCCAATGGTTCTTCTGGGGTTACACCTTGACCTTCTCTCACACCGGCTCCGTCTTCCTCGGTGACATGTCCAACTTTGGCCTCAAGGATGTCGTCGCTCAGCCTTCTGTCGGCTCCACCAAGCTTCCGGATATTCTCTTTTGTCTGTACCAGGGCATGTTCGCTGCTATTACGTGAGTCATCCCCTCAATCCAAGAGAGCCGTAAGGTTAGAGTTCAGGTTGGAGGGCGGAGTCCACCTGATCAACCAAAAGCTCACGGCCGCGCTTGACTTGATATCTGACAGATTTTCAGTCCCGCGCTCGCCCTCGGCGCTATTGCTGACCGCGGTCGCATTCTCCCCGCCATGGTCTTCGCCTTCGTCTGGGCCACCATCGTCTATGACCCCATTGCCTACTGGACCTGGAACGGTAACGGCTGGCTGTTCACCCTCGGCTCCCTCGACTTCGCCGGAGGTACTCCCGTTCACATTTCATCTGGTGCCGCCGCCCTTGCCTACTCTCTGATGCTCGGCAAGCGCACTGGCTACACCAGAGTTCACGGCCTTCCCTACCGCCCCCACAATGTCACCCATGTCGTCCTCGGAACTGTGTTCCTCTGGGTCGGCTGGTTCGGCTTCAACGGCGGCTCCGCCCTTGCCGCCAACATCCGCGCCGTTATGGCCTGCTTCAACACCAACCTCGCTGCCGGTGTCGGCGGTGTCACCTGGATGCTGCTCGACTACCGCCTCGAGAAGAAGTGGTCCACCATTGGTTTCTGCTCCGGTGCCATCTCCGGTCTTGTCGCCATCACACCCGGTGCCGGTTTCGTCACTCCCTGGGCCGCCGTCATCTTCGGTATCGTCGGTGGCATTGCCTGTAACTTCGGCACCAAGCTCAAGTTCGTCCTCGGTATTGACGATGGGCTCGACGTTTTCGCCGTCCACGGCATCGGTGGTATTGTTGGCAACACCCTGACCGGTATCTTTGCTGCGTAAGTTTTCTATGTCACTCTCTCGCCTCCTCTTGATCATTCACTAACGGTAGAAATAAGCTCCTACATCGCTGCCCTCGACGGCGCCCTCACCGGCGAAGACGCGATTGCCGGTGGCTGGATCGAGCAGAACTACGTCCAGCTTGGCTACCAGCTTGCCGGCTCCGTCGCCGGTTTCGCCTGGTCCTTTGGCTTGACCTGCCTCATCCTCTTCCTGATGAACCTCATTCCCGGCCTCAGCCTCCGCGTCAACGCCGACGACGAAGACCTCGGCCTCGACGACTGTCAGCTCGGCGAGTTCGCTTACGACTACGTCGAGGTCACCCGCCACGTTTCCGATCTTGTGCATAGCAGCAACGACGGCGTTCCTGGCAGCTCCGCTCACAGCTCCCTCCCTGAGAAGACCGTCTAATGGATTCCCGACGAAATCTTCAGCCAACTCAATATTACTATAAGAATGCGCATCTCCGTCAGTTGGTCAATCAACGGCTGGAAAAGGGGGAATGGCGGTTATCATCTATAATACTCGTGTTTACATTTTTGCTTGATACCACCTTGGCACTCGCTTGCTAGATTTACTACTAGTTTAACTCGGAACAATTCAATGACATTGTTACAAGTCTCTGTCATAATGTGGCGGTGGGTTATGCTGATGATCCACCGCTTTCTTCATTGAGCAACCCTGGCCATTTTAAGTCTGTACATAACTATATCCAAGGTCGGTGAAGATAGGGCAATAAAAGTCGATGCCTCTTGACGCGGTATGGATGAATCAGCTTCACCGAGACTAAACTCCACGAATGCGCTGTCATCCTAGATTGACATCTAGTGAGTGCCACCCGATCAGCTACTTCTCACCTCCATGCCAGTTCACCTCTTCGTCCCCAGAAGTTCACGTCTTAAAGCTTTTTCTTTGCTGCTAAGGCACTAGCAACCAAGGATATTACTCCATGTAATGCTCGCATCCTTCAACAAGAAGCCGAGCCAATCACCCTTCGACAAAGCAGGATGCCATGCTCCAAAAGTACAGTCGGCACTCAAAATTGCGCCCACCAAGAAAGCACCAGAGCCAACAACTCAAAGCGAGGTTTCCTTGTTGGTCCAGTGCTATTCTGACCCTGGACTCTCCTCCGACTACGAACCGCCAAAGTTGACTCAGATCTAACTTCGGCACCGACTCGATCCGGTCCATAGAACCGGGCCCGGGCTAAAGCCGATCAGTCGTCTCTGGTTCTGCTCATCCCTGCCATCTACGGCAACGACCCTCCGTCAACAAGCCAAGCTTGGCCCGTCACGTACGACGCCTCATCCCCAAGCAAGAACGCAATCGCAGTCGCAACCTCCATGGGCTCTCCAACCCTCCCTAAGAGCGGCGGGAAGACATCCGCCCCCGTCTCCGCAGTCTCCAATGCCTTTCTCAAGATTGGCGTATCGATCGCACCGCTGTTGGGTTGTCAGTCGTGGGTTCCCTATCCATATAATCCAGCTTGGTAAGCCCTCAGTGCCACGGCAAAGGGAACTCACGGGCAGATGGCGTTGACCCTCACCCCCTTCCTTCCAAACTCCCTCGCCGCGCTCTTGGTCAAGCCCACGACGGCATGCTTACTCGCAACGTAGGCCCCGTGAAACTCCAACCCGTATAGCCCGGCCACCGACGAAACATTCACGATGCTCTTTCCCTTCCCGCCGTCCTTCAACGCAGGAATCTCGGCCCTCATTGCATTCAAAACACCCCTCGCGTTAACGCCCATCACGAAATCCCACTCATCGTCCTCAATCTCGGTGACGTTGGCGATGTTCCCCTGCCGTCCGAGAACGCCGGCGACGTTGGCCGCGCCGTCGAGCGGCCCGAGCTTCTCGACCGTCTCGGCGATCCAGGCCTCGACGGCTTTGTGGTCCCTTACGTCGACGATCTTGGAGAGCACGTTCTCCGCGCCGTGGAGACCCGTAAGCTCCGTCGCGACAGAGAGGAGTAGCTCCTTGTTGACGTCCGATATCGACACCCGCGCCCCGAGAGAGGCGATGTGCTTCGCCGTCGCGAGGCCGATGCCCGACGCGGCGCCGGTGATGGCGATGACTTTGCCCTTTAAGCTGCTCATGTCTCGTACACGTTTGTGCTTCCGACTTCCGCGAAGAGAGAATGTAAGGAAACCCCCCCGCACCAGGCTGGAAGAAAAGATGTACAAACCTCACGACCCGACGGGCTTTCAAATGTCACGGAGAGATCTTGGGCAATACCAAACCCCGCGTACCCCTCAACCTTCCGGGCATGCTGAATAACAGACTTTGTTATTTTACACACATCTCTCCACCTATCACAAAGCATTGGCCGAGACTTTGACGCGCCCGTTTTCAGTGGTCTACCTCGATTTCGGTCTAGTCGACTGGGGCCGTGGCACACCGCCCGGTTTAAGTGGAGGAGGCCGAGCCTCACATGCCGCGCCGGAGGGTTACATAACAGGCGGCGCTTCTCAAATAGGGCCTGCGGATGTCAGCATGGTCCGGAGGTAGTATATAGAAACGGAAACCACTGCGTAGGACGGTCTTGACATCTCAGGGGAACATGATGATACTAATAGAAAGCCTCTTAAGGCAAAAAGACTGCGCCGAGGGGGAATCGAACCCCCGGCTCCCCGACGCTACTTGATGGCAACGGAGAATTTTACCACTAAACCATCGGCGCACATAGAGGATGTATTGGTTGAATTGCACCCTATGTTCTTATTGGATATTTAGTTATCGTTAACGCAACATTGTTTCTAGTTACCCGCAGATTAGGCATAGTATTAACTAAGTCTTATAATAACACAGGTTTTCTTTTTAATCCTAGATAGAGGGCTTATAATTATAGTAGGCTAGGCAGGCTAAAAGGTACTAAAAGCAGGCAGTAGGATAACTTATTAAGAAATAGAGGTGAATCGCATGCTCTGTTACGTTAAGCCTCTCTGTACCTAGCCTTTTAGCCCTTTCTAAGTAATTATATCTAGTGTACTAAATATTCCGGCCTAATAAGAACTTATGTTAAAAGGCGATTTATAGTGTAGTATGTCTCTAATTACTATACTTTTGCTACTTACTCTGTTTCTTAACTAAAGGCGGACCCTTTAAAGAAGAGACTATTTACATTTATGTACAGGTGCCTCTAGAGGCTTTTATATACCTTTATAGTAAAGGTAACCTCTTTATTAGAAGTATTAGCGTCCTATATCTCTTTATCTAAGCTCTATAGGGTAGGGATAAAGACTTTTTTTCCCTTAGGGCTGTTAATAGATAAGATAGGGGTAGCTTTTATAGATATAATTTATACTATTAAGTAAGTATTAAGGTTAACTTACTAAACAAAAGTAATTAAAGTGTTATAGTTAAATATCTAATAGTAGTATTTTCTACTAATAGGTAGCTAAGGTTAATACTTAATAAATAGTAACTAGGTCTTATTAGCTTATTAACAATCTTATTAGTTTACTAGGTATATAGTAATTAGTTATATACTTAATAGGCGTAGGTAGCTTATATAGCTTTATAATAAAAGGATAATCTAAGAGTTACTTATAGTAAAGTAAATTATAAAGTTAATTACTAAAAAGCTATAAAAGGTTTCTATCTAGTTAGAATAAATATCCTTATATCTTATTATTACGATATTAGACCGATCTCCTAAAGTCAGTCCTTAATAAGGACCGATCCTTAGTATGTCGGTCCTAGGTTATAGACCGCTTATCGGTCGTCGGTCCTTTTTATCTTTACGTGACCTTCCCTAGTTCTTTTGTTCCGAGAGAGGGATTAACGTGTTCCTGTGTTATCCTGTATATAACCTTGTCTTATAACCGCTAGGCGCCCGTAAGGCGACCCTGGTCCTATTATGCTTTTTAGGTCGTAATATATAAGTGTCTAGAACCTCTTGCTCTCCTAGAATCTTAGACCTAGACAGAATAAAAAGAAAAATATAACCTTATTGTAACCGTAAACCCTGTACGTACGTATAAAGCCTATTTAACACTATTATTATTATCTCTTTCTTTAGCTACTATATACTTATAAGAATTAATATTAAAGCGCTATTTTTATATCGTATAATATAATTACTAATATAATTAGACTATAAAGTAATTTTAATTAGGTTATTTAGCGTCTTTAGGACCTAAGCTAGTAGTAAGCTAGTAAAAGAACCTAGTAGTATTAGTATATAAAGCTCAATATCTAGCTATAAAACTATATAATTAGGGTCGTACAGTATAAGGCTAGTTACTTTAAAGCTAGCTTAAATATTTAACTTAGTTATTATAGCGTTATACGTCTTATTAAAGGCTAAAAAAAAGTTCTTTTTTATAATATATATAATATACGCCTGTATAAGACCCTTAATTTCTTTACCGTACGCCTGTTTTAAGGGACTAAAGTACCTAATATTAAGAGGCTAAAGCTTATATAATAAGTAAGTAGGTATATAAAGTATAATAATCTTATGCTTTTTATAGTATAGCTTAAAATTAATAAAATAGTAGCTTTTATAGCCGTTAAGGATAAAGAGGCAGTAAGCACGCCTTATATAACTTTTTATATAGAAATTAAAGTACTTTACTTATTTTAGGCCTTTTTTATTTATTATTTAACTGTTTTCTATAAGTATAACTACCTTGTTAGGCAGGAAGGGGCTATTATACGTCTAGGAGTTAAGATAGACTTTACCTATAAAGATAATATATAGTAGGATAAAATAGCCGTATAATCTAATGCCTTAGATTACTATAACTTATTTCTAATTCCCTTATTATACTGCTTTTAGCTTACTACGCTAGTTAGAGGTTATAATAACTATTTTAGCTAAGATCTTACCTATTATAAACCTAGTCTTATTAAAGTTATAAATATTATTATCTTATATCTTATACTTTATAATTAAAGTACGTATATAGTAAGCAGGCTAATATAGTAAGCAGGCTACTTTTTCTACCTTTCTACCTTTTATATAAGTTAATTAAGCTATAACGTATAGAATTAATTAAAACTACTTATTATTCTCTTCCTTATTACTATCTTAAACTACTTTACAGGCTTATACGTTATGTCTAGTCTTTCTGTAATTACTATATCGTTACACGTATAGTTTAGCACCCTCTATACGAGCCGCCTTCTAAGTGTTATTCTCTCCTCTAGTATTAACACCACCCTTTTCTACTTATAGTGCCTCTACTTTAGCAGTATTAAGTGACCCTCTAAGACGTAGTTAGGTCTTTTTAGCCTGCTAGCGCTTACTTAGTACCTCTATCCCTATATAAAGTCTATAGCTTTTAGCCTTAATAATAGTAAGCCTATATACTAATTTACTAATACCTTTAGCTTAGAAGTTAATAAGGTCGTATATTACTGTTAGTAAGCTACCTTAATGCTACTAGATCCTCTTTTTAAGAGAACTAGTACTTTATACGCCCTCTAGTGCTGTAGTTAGTGTCTTTAGGTCCTAGGAGCCTTAGCTGCTTAGCCGTAAGCTTAAGGGTGTTAGCGTTTTTAGCTTAAAATCTAAGCGAGACATAACTACTTTAGGGTTTAAAAGGTATAAGGCCTGCCTGTTAAAAACCAGCTTATACGTTTCTTTTACCTATTAAGGTAAGAAATACTGCTTTAAAGGCAGGAAAAAAGTTATCCTTTATAATATATAAAATCTGTATCTATATTATCTTTTTAATTTCCTTACTGTATTGTCACGGCGGGGAATTCTGGGTTAGTTGGCACACAACTGTATTGCCTATTTGCAAAGACTTCAAGGTGAAGAAGAGAAGAAATCTACAGCTACGCTAGGCCAGAAAGCCAGACCTTTGTGGGCGCGCCAGTTCCCGCAGGTCACGTGACATAACCTTGGTCCCACTCCCAGCCACAGGATCCGCCACAGGCACAGCACCTCCACCACAGCCACATAGGGCCTCCACCAGCACTGCCGTGACAGTATAAGTACTTTAATAGGCTAAAATAACTAACATTAAGAGGCTAAAGCTTATATAATAAATAAAGAGGCATATATAAAGTAATAATGTTTTATTCTTTATAGTATTTATTAAAGTTAGTTAATTTATAGCTATTATAACTATTAAGGATTAAGAGGTAATAAGAACCCTTTATATAGGACTTTATATACTAATTAAAGTGCTTTAGCTAATTTAGGCTAATTTAATTTATTATTTATTTATTTTTACTTAGATAGATACGCTATATAGATAGGAATTAGCCGTTAGTATACTAAGAGAAAAGGTAATATTTACCCTTAATAATAACGTATAGAGGTATTACCTAGCTATCTATATATATATCTTAAATAATAGAAACCTATTTATGATTACTAGGCTGCTTATTATAAGCAGGTTAAGGTAACTAACTGTGGCATAAAGCAAAAGCTTTAGTAATAATGCACCTGTATTATTATCCCCTGTTCTGTACTATATAGTTACGCCTGCTAGCACCTAACTAGTTAGGCCGTAACACTACTTTATATAAGGCCTTCCTTACGGTTAGAAATCGTAATAACCTTAACGTATAACAGTATTCCTATTAAGAACCTAGTCTTATTAAATATAGATATCGTTATTAAGTATTTTATACTTTATAATTATGTTTTACATAAGTATAAACCAGCCTTATATAATTACAGGATCTTTAGCTAAGGCCCTCTAATAGTCGATTTAACGTTAAAATTATATTTTTAATTAGGGGACGCGTTATACAAAGTTCTCTGCTTATTAGGGTCTAGTAACTAAGAATAAAGAAGCTTATTTATAAAAATACCTATATGCTTAACTGCATATATCTTAATAACTAAAAGAGATATAAGTAAACGGTTTTAATATTTAGAATCCTTATAATTTTAGCTATAGAATAGTGTATAATTTATCTGTATACCTTGTATATAAGGATTTACAGACATACTAGACTATATACAGACTAGTATAAACATTCTAGGCCAGCCCTTCATACCAGGGACTTCAGCCCTTTATACCAGATAAATACACTATACTATAAGCGTATTATTATATTAATACTATATAATAATATTATCAATAATCTAGGATTTTATCCCTTAGGTAAAAAAGTATAAATAAAGAGAATTTCCCCCTACTTTAGATTTTAGATCTTAGATCCTTATGTATGTAAACAATATACAGACTTTCTGCCTACACCTTTAACTTACTCTTATCTGCCTTATCTTATCCTTATCTAAGATATCCTATCTTATCTACCTACCCTATTCCTAGTTAGTATACGTCCCGTTACGTACGTTTAGGAGTTAGTCGGCTATTTCTCGTACGTCTTCTTATTATAAAAGGAACCCTTAATCGATTAGGTTAATAACTTATTGAATAATTACCTCCTCTTTAGATATAGTTATCTTTATTAAATTCGGTCGTCTTTTGCCTTATGCGACACGTCTAACGCGTCGGTATTAGAGTGTTATTTAAGGGACCTTATAGGTTAGGGCTGCTTTTCGTACAGACATTTTTAGGTCTTTTTCGATAGCCTGGAGGGCAAGCATGATACGACTTTTGATTAAGGAGGATTGTATGTTTGTACGTGGAGGGAAGTTAGTGTGAAGGTAAAAGAGGTAGAAAGTAGGAAAAGTGGCCCGCTCGCTATGTTGGCCCGCTTGCTATGCACGTACGTTATGTTTTATATAAAGGAAAACTATACGTAATACGCGTCTAGATCTTTATAAAGGACTCTCTACTAGTTAATTCTTTAATTAAAACGCGTATAGAGTTCGGTACGTCGTTATATAAAGCATAAGACCTAAGTTATCCTAACGCGTTACGTATTATAATTATAAAGGAGTTAATCCGCTATTTCTTAAATAGTACTTAAGCGTAAAGGAAATAATTATTAGTTAAGGTTAATAATATATTATATAATACTCTCTTCTTTATATAAAGTTAATTTCTAGTAAGGTGGTTTAATTATTACGTTTAGTAGGTCGGCCGTATTATTATCGTTAGAGGGTAGAGAATAATACATTATAAAGTAATACAGCCTTTTATACACTTAATTTTAGGTTTAAATAAAGCGTATTAAGCGCTAAAATAAACCGCTTTTAATTAATTATTATCCTATAGTTATTAGTAAAGAAAAATAAAGAGAAAGAGAATTTATATAAAATTATAGAAAAGTAATTTACTTACTTATGTAATTTACTTACTTATAGACTACGTTATACTAATTTCTTAGTTAAGTCTATAGGATAAGAATATCTTATATATAGGTAATTATTATATAATAGCGTAAAGTTATTTTAGTAAAACTGTAAAGAAATATCTCTAGCTAAGTAACTAAGAAATCTCTAAGAAATTCCTAAGAAGTCCTAGCTAAATACTAAATAGGCTTTACTAGCAATCTACTAGAAAATCACTAGGAGTTCCCTATAGTTTCTCTATTAGTTAAGTTAGTAGTCTATAGCTTATTCTTATAATTTCTTAGAGAATAGCCAGCCTTAAGAAATTAAAGGATTATTAATATATTATCTATTTTACTTACTTTATAGCGTAATATATAACTAGCATAAATACACTTACTATAACGTTATAACATCTTTATAGTTTTATAGACCTTATTTAACTTAAAATAATAAGTATAATGTATAATATTAATCTTAAAACGATTAACTACTTTAGTAAGAGAATAACGTTTATAGGTTTTCTAAGAGATTTTAAAACTTACCTTTTATTTACTTATATAACTAGATATAGTATTAGTATTATTAAGAAAGTATAATTAACTCTTTTTAACCTAATAAGAGTAATATACTTATAGCGGTCTATAGGACTTAGACCTTAAAAACCAGACCTAATATTACGACCTAAGAACAGTTAGTAACCAGTATAGCCTAAAACACCCTTTATAAGACTAATAGTAAGAATATTTACTTACGTATATAGGACTATAGTATAAACTAAACGTAAAATAAAAGAACTAAGGAAGGTTATATAATATATTAGTGAGGATTAGTAGTAATCTAATATAATTTCTTAGTAAGGATTAGTAACCTACCTAACTAATCTAATACTAAGGATTACTAACTACAGGTAGTAATCTAAAGAAGGTAAAAGAGTATAATACTTAACGTAAGAAACAGAGTAAATACCTTTTATAGCTTTTTAATAATTTACTTTACAATTTACTTTACTATAAGTAACTTTTAGATTATCCTTCTGTTATAAAGCTATATAAGCTACTTACGCCTATTAAGTATACGACTAATTACTATGTATCCTACAGACCAGTAAACTCCTAATAAGTTAACAATCCCTAGTTACTGTTTATTAAGTATTAACCTTAGCTACCTATTAGTAGAAAACACTACTGTCGGATATCTAACCGTAATAACTCCCTTACTTACTAAAGTATTAGCGTAAGCCTAAGGTTAGCTTAGATTTACACCTAACTAGCTATCTTAGTCTCCTAACTAATATAAAGCTACTAGAAGTCAGAAAACGCTAATGCCTTTATCTAGGTGCTAGTCATACGGTTCCATAAGGTGGTCTTTAGAATGTTATAGATACAAGCTGCCTGGCGCTGGCAAACGTTATTAGCTACAGCTTCTAGCGCCTAATTAAGCTTATCTTTAATATAACAAATCATTAGGTTATAAGGAAGGGATATAGAAAAAAGGAAGTAATTTAGATAAAGTTTGAAAATGTTGTGATAGTTGGAAGTGGGAGGTTAGTGGTGGCGATAAGGCATTTTTGGGTGGTCGGAAAGTGGGTACGTTGACTTAACCCTCCATGCCAAGATGGGGGGTGCAGCACAACGTTGAATAAGCCGCGCAGAGGATGCTGACGAAAAGGTCTCGGACCTGGACCTTGTGCCCCCCACTACCGTTGAAAGCGACCTCCGAACAGATTGTAGCGCGAACTTCATGCCTGCATGCCTGCTTGCACTTGCTCTTGATGGTTTTTGTTAGAGAAAGTAAGCACTCAGGCATGATACTGCGATGATGTGCGCGGCCGCCGGCCTCTGTTAGGGCGTCGGGAATCGCCAGTGTGTCTAGGCCACCACTGGCTAATTGGCGCTCCTAATACTACCAGAGGCATCGTTCGGGCTGACGCTTCCAACCCAATTGACCGGGGGAGTTGACGAAAGCACCGTCCCAGGCAACGGGATACATTGAGTAGGATGTAATCCCCGTATAATTAAGCGATACTTTGTTACCAAACCAGCCTTCACAACCCTAACGGAGCTGCTAAGCTCATCTGTGCCTAAGATGCCTGCCGAGATTAGATTGTTGGGCGAAGGCGAGCGGTGAGTTGCGGGCCATCCCAGGATCCCGCCGCACCTCCCATGTGGACGTGTCCGGGGAGAATTACCTTAAACAAGCAGTTATGTAGTTCCTGTTGTATCGCGCGTTAGCCCCGGCCCGGGTCGGCAAATTTGGGTCAGGGCAATCATCGTTTCCTTCTTTCTTCTCTGACCCCATGAGGAGCCATGGAAGCCGAAACTCTCGCCTCCATTACTGCGTGGCGACATGATTTTCCGCAACATTACAGCTGATATAACCTCGGGACATGGTGATATGGGTATTGAACACCTACTGTGAAAGCGACCCTGGACATGGACCTTGTTGACAATGCGTGCTTTGAACGATTACCCTTTCCAATCGGATGAAAAAACAACGTACCGCTTCACCGTCTTCTGCTTCGCCGGCTGCTGCTCGTTATCTGCTCCATCCTTAGTGTTTTTACCTGTTCAGTTTTGCTAGATAATACTGCCCAGCCTATAGAAGATGGTATAAATTATCTTACGACATTTATTATATTACTTTCAAAAGTTGTCTTGCGGTAGCCTTACCGTTTATCTCTGGAAAGTCTCGTCATGAAGGATATCATATTATCCTGCCATCACCTTACATTTACACCATTAGATGAGACATTCTTGTACAGCAAATCCGTCAAGGCTCTGAGAACACATTCTGTGACTGTGACTGAATTGAATTCTCTTGCCCCTGAACACGTAACCGAACTATGGTATATCTTTGATTCGGTGGCGTGCCCCGATAAGGCGGACTATGACTCATAGGGGCAGGGACGAACTCATCAGACTTGGCACCTGCCGATAGTGATTGCTGGAAAGCGTACAGATGACTGTGTAACTCCTTCGGGGGGGACAAAAGGGCTCACCCGACGATGAGCTTTCCTCCTCAATATGGTCATCCGATGAGACCCGTCTTGGCATCAACCGGGTGGACTGTCGGCCAACATGCTATGCAGCAAACTGGATGATTGGACTGACAAAAAAATACAGGCCGCCCTTCAAATTTTGTACCATTAAGTTGTTTGACAAGAATCCCAGCTTTTACACCCCTTGCTACTTTTTATCATTTCTTTTTTTCGTTCCTTTTTGCAGCCTTGGCCTTCTTTTCTCCTGTACAAATGACTGCGCATACTAACGAAGCCAACGCTCGGGACGTTCGCGCCATTCCAAGCTGCAATCTGGACTGGGTGAGCCGGCCACGACTAAGCAATGCGCCCATAGTTTTGGGTGCTGCGCCAGCAGTTAAGCAGGCTGACATCTAACTGCGACCTGCATTTCTGATGGCTGGAGCCGCCACCTAAGCTGACCCACTTAAGACCATTAAGGCATCCGCCGAAAAAGGAGAACGACTGCAACAAGCGGAGGTTAAGCTGGTTACACCTGACAATACACACACGATGATCCGCATTTTGACAACATCACACAAGACCACCTGCAGGCCGAGCAAGGCTCTCAACGGAGTTTCGCCACTCTCCAAAAACAGGTAGACCTTGAAATGCTCAGATGGCAGCATATTCTGAACTTTCCAGTTAGCTTGTCTCCTCGGACAAACGGCACGGACATGGTGCCGCTTCCGATCTGCAACTACGTCGCCGAAGAGAGGGGCCCTTCGCCCGCGCTTCGAAGCAATTGTCAGAAGATACCTGTGGTAAGTCTTGCAGAGATAAGTATTTTGACATAAGCAAGCTCCTTCCTGCAATCATGTTTCGATCCACACGGTGCTGCGTCTGAATAGCAACACTTGGTCGCCATTATTGACAGTGGATTGCAGTGATATACATACTGCCGTTCTTGAACAAAGTCTGAAGTTATGTCACGTTCTATGAAACCTTTGAATTACCCTTTTCCTAAATTTAACAGCTGCGAAGATACATAAACTGGGAAACAAGCAACACTCACTTTGAACAAAAGGAGCAGGATGCAACGGGAGAAAAGTCGGGGAAGGGGGATACGAAGGGGAAGGTGGGAAACTACACGGGAAGAAACAAAGCCCCGATCTCTCCACCATTGAAGTAGTCAACAGCCACAGTTTTGGCTCCAGTTCTGTGCAGATCGCGCCAGCTCCGCCTGCTGGTCCTGTCTGACGCTCAGACGTCACATAAACCCCGTTGGATATGCATACATTGCCGTTGTCTGCTGTGCATTGATGTTGGGTCCGTTGAGTGGTCGAGGACACCGCCGACCAGCGTCTCCTCTCATGTAGCCTGTTTGAGCCTCCCTTTCTCGTCCTACCACCGAACCCCGCGCAGTGGGCTTTCTGCCTAGGCTTACATCACCGGCTGCCTTGACGATGTATCTCTTGATCGCTTCGCAGTCGCAGTCGCTGTGTTGAAGGATCGTATTCTTTAGGCTGAGAACCTCGTTCTTTAGCGTTGCGACGCAAGCATCGAGATACATTCGCTCTTCGGTGACATGTTTATCCATGGCCACGAGGTCGAGCTCGTGCTGCCTCGTTTTGTCTCGACATCGCTTTGCAGCGGCTCGGTTGTTGATGCGGTATGTCTTTTTACTATCTGGTCTTGGTGACATGTCCCTCTCTAGGTCTCTGCCATCGTCGTATGATTGTTCTGAATTCTCGTCATACAGGCTTGAGCTTCGAGAGAATGGTCTGTCTGGCGCCATAACCTGCGTTTTTTTCGAAACCTACTTGAAAGTCAGCAAGATTCACCCCACTACAACTCGTATCGGCACACTTACCGGCTTCTTAGTACTCCTGCTTACTGCCGATGCTTTTCTTTGAGCCTTGCTGGCATCTTGACTGTCCAGGAAAGGCTGCCAGGTCGTTGCTGAAGGAGGACCGGCCCAAGATGAAGTTGGCCAATGCGTGGGCGGATTGATAAGAGGTTGAGGCGATTGGGAATCCTGATGAGGACAGAAGAAGCAGCGGTCGATTTCTGTCGCCGAACTAGGTGCCACATGGTTCGGAGCTGTCCCGAGTATGTCGAATGGCTGTTGCGCTTGATGTTCGACCTCCCACTGTAAAGAAGCCATCGTGCTGACGGAATCGTCCGAGAAGCACATAGAATGGAACATTTGGTCGTCCCATACAGGCCATTCCTGCCATGAAGACCTCCTAGTTGGCGGTATGGAGGGGTCCTCACTCGGCGGCGTGGCATATTGAAACACCGGCGCATAGCCAGACTCGGCCATTGCGGCCATGCTGGGATGGTACTCTTGGCTCATAAAGTCTTGCTCTATGGGTACAAATTAGTGCTCTCGGTTGATATTCGGTTGGATGAGAACAAGCTTACAGAACTCTTATAGATTTCACAGGTTTGGAACGGACCGCCGGGTAGTGGTATGAAGTAGTCAGGATCCTTGTGCGAAAGTGAGCAGGAGAGAAAAAGCTATACCTTAAAACAGTGATAGAACGCGGCTGATGGCAAGGTTAAAAAGTCCCCGCCCGAGGCAAGCATATCACTTCGCGCAGTTTTCACAAGCTTCATCTCGCAATTGAAAAACTCGCCCACAGTACTGCACATAACATACGCAGCCATGTAGCGCCTCCTTCTGCAAGTTAGGTGGTAGCACTGCGGTCTAGACCCAAGTCAAAACAAAAGGAAGTAGATATAGTAAGCCCAACGGGTATTGAAAGGTAGTTGGGGCACTAAACGATCATTGGTTCTCGAGACACTGATTGATCCTTGACGGTCAACGCAACGTGCGCTTCAGGAGGCATTGGCAAGCGCACATGTCTTGCTTTTTGGGGCTGGCCTATCTCACTTGCGATGTCTCTCACATCTCACAACTGAGTTTGCAGGACAGGAGAAGCGTGTTATCCTACTTCCTACTAAATGATTGGCCACTCTGTACTTAGATCGCCCCGCGGAGATGTGCCGCAGAGACGCAAAGCAGAGATATGACCCGCTGTCTCCAAAAGTGATGAAATTGAGCTGGACCCTGAGCACTATGGCATCAGTAACCTTGCAGAAGGGACCAAAATGCAGGCCACGAGTTTTGGTGATGGGTTGGGTGCGTTCTGTTCGAAATAAAACGCTTTTCTTGCGGTGTCGTTTATTCCATGAAGAGACTTTCAACTAAATCTCTCATATGCCCCCGAAGACCAAAGGGACCCCGAAGGATTTTCGTACCATTCGCGGCGAACCAAATTTCAAGGTGTGAAGCTACGACCTCTACACATCCAGACGCTAACACGGTGAACCGAGGCGCCTATGACCCAGTTGTCACTGCGACCTGGTCGACCCGTTTTTGATTGACTCCCTAGCTCCGAGCCTCCGATCAGGGTCCACAGAGCGCTGCAATCTGACGGCCAGGGATTTGATCCTTGTCCTCATATCCGCGCCGTGTAGCTTGCGGCAACGTTGATGCATCCGCACCGTTTGTAGGTCTAGTGAGACTGGAGTATGCCTCGCCAAGTTAGACGGTCAACGCATATTCTTCTACCGTTTGTAACTCTTCAACAGCTAGTGTACAACGTGTGACAAGCATGGAGGTTCGGCAAGAGACGAGGATCGTTGATGCGGTCATGGCTTGACTGGCCAATTAAACTGCTTTCCCCTCCTCTACTGCTTTCTTATTTACTTTTGTCACAGAGCTTTCTTGCATATGCGGCCAAGGTTAAGATAGATCATGACGGAGATCGGAGATCAGGTCCGATGACCTTCACACAGCCAGTTTATGGTAACCAGCGCGCCGATGTCTTAGACTCTGTCACCCTGAATAGTGACTTCTATACTTTTCAGCATCAAGCAAAGCATCGGATGTATCGGAACTTCAGCCTCTGCCACTTCTATCAACCTTTCCGGCACCGGTACTTTGGCATTCTTGCTAATACGGTGCTTCAAATGTTGAATCTCGATGCCGTGGGTCTCTGCTGCAGTATACTCTCGCGGCCGTATCATCCTTGGTTCCGTACCTCCAATACCAAAAGGCGGGCAGAGTCGTTATTACTCAGTGACCAGTAAGGAGCTGTCGAGGTGAAACACTAATCAGCGCGTCTTGTTTGTTTGGGTTTTCAGGACCGCGCCGGGCCTTCTTCCCCCCTACCCCCCGGCAATCGTCATCCTAAATACCGGATGTGCGTCATCCAGTCTAAGCCTTGGATTGTAATGCTTCGTGAGCATTTCAGGAATTGAATTTACAGCGACAGTTGCTTGCGATTGTAGTCAACATAAGACCTGGTTTTTGTACAATACCCCTCTCTAAGAGGTCTTCGCCGAACACCTCACTGCTTCTCCTGTCCACGATATGGGTCCCCCACCCTGAGCTGATGTCCAATTCATGTGGGCTGCAGCGGAGTCGATTCCGGACACACCTGCAGCTAGAAGCCCGGGCCCACAGTCGTACTCGCAATCCGACCACGCTCCGGAACCTTCCCGGCATTTCCGGCCAATCAATATTGTGGCATGCATATCCTCTGCGCCTCCACGTCAATGGATCTGCTGCATTTCAAATTGCGCGCTGTGATACTGGCAATAAGTTCTTGATTGACACTTGAGACTCGCCTCATGCAGAGAAGTGCCTCAGTCTCTGACGGTCAATCAAGCCTGTGTCACCTTGTCACAACAAAGCCCCGGAAGTCTGCGTATTTTACATCGAGATGTAACTCAACGCCGCTGAGTACGCGTCTCTCTCGCCAAGGCGCGACGGTGATCCAGCTTGACTTTTATGCTCAATTTGGTATTTGGTGTATTCTGAGGTGAATTTTGTCGGCCTGTTGTTAGGTTGGGCCAGACAACGTCCCGCCATGCGGGCATGTATGGCAGGTTTCCAGTATGCGTTGCGTTCGGCCACGATAACTGTTTCGTGTGCAATTGGTATGCTCGCACGGCTCCTTATTGGTTGATAGACTCACGGTTGATGGAGGAAGGCCAGCGCCACTGAGTTGTAATCCATGCACGAGCCAGATGAACCAGTACCGGGCGGTAAAGTCACCGGCTCTCTTGCTTACACAAAAGGCCTTGTACGTCTTCCCTGCCTACATGCTGCGGATGGGTGGCACAGAAACCAATTTGCATTCGTTTCAATTCGGTAATAGGAGAAAAGGGGGGAAGTTATGGGAGGGGGAGGGGGTTTCACCTTTTCGCCTTCACGACCGTCCTCGTAGCCCTGGGCGAAGAACGCTTTGTAGCTGATGCATGTAAGGTGTTCATCGGCTCCAGTTTCTCATCTTGGCTGACTCCAGGCTCCTCTGCTCCTTGTTGAGAACTTCCAACAGACGCTTCCATTACTTTTCAGGACGCCAACTTCTTGATTTGGCTATTCCCTGTTCATCGTCGACCCCTCGATGGCCCTCCAGGCGCCTCAAAGGCACCCAGTCTCAGCCAAGAGGAGAACATCCCAGCTATATATATGACAAAATTCGCCTTCGAAACATGCATACTACTGTCTAATTTGGATATCATTGTAACTACTCAGCATCCGCTAGAGCAGTCATGAATCTCACTGTCGGCCTGTCGATGTAGATGTTGCTCCAGAATGATGTTCCTTATGTCTTCACACTATACAGATGATCAAAGACTGGATTGTCGGAATGCTACGCTGCTTCCTGAGATGTCTGGAATTCGACAGATACTAACCAGGCAGCTAATTATGTGTGAAGAATAAGAATACTGCGTATGCCATGAGAAAAGAGAATGATATGAGGGCTTGGGCGATACACAGTGCTCAAGCAAGGACACCACCAATGCACTTCAGCCAGTCCGTTGAAAAGACTGAGAGAACTCTTAGGCAAATGATTAGCAGTGGAAATTTATCCATTTCCATACTGTTATCTGGGGCTGTGATACGAAGTAAAAGAGGGCAACTAGAAGGTAGGTATGAAGGGAGGACTGCATTTATCTCTGGTCTCCTTCTTTCCCTTGGGAAATAATAGATCCTTATATAGGGCATTTGGTGTTACACTGTAATACATAGGGTTGCGAATTCTGTATCTAGGCCCTATGAAGTTCGTGGTTCTAGGTATCTATCTGTCCGCCTCGCGACATCTGCCCTTGATTAATCCTTACAGGTGCTGTGGTCCTTGACCACCTGTATTAGTCTCGTGAGACTTGTGTTTTTTACCCATTCTGTTACATAAGACCAATTACCAGAAGTTCCAAGGTTGTGCGTGCAGCTTGGTTTACTGCTTTTCTACAAACAGAAGGACGTATATGCTGTTTTAACTTCTTGTTACGGTCAGATATCCGACAGTGGTGTTTTCTGCTAACAGGTAGCTAAGGTCGATACTTAATAAACAGTAACTAGGTCTTGTTGGCTTGTTGGTAATCTTGCTGGTCTGTTAGGTATACGGTGATTAGTCGTATACTTAATAGGCGTAGGTAGCTTATATAGCTTTATAATAAAAGGATAATCTAAGAGTTACTTATAGTAAAGTAAATTACAAAGTTAATTACTAAAGAGCTATAACAGATTTCTATCTAGTTAGAATAAATGTCCTTAGATCCTATTGTTACGATATTAGGACCGATATCCTAAAGTTAGTCCTTAATAAGGACCGATCCTTAGTATATCGGTCCTAGGTTATAGACCGCTTATTAGTCGTCGGTCCTTTTTATCTTTACGTAACCTTTCTTAGTTCTTTTACTAAGAATAAGATTTATTATAAGAACTCTTATCTTATCTAATTATATCCTTATATCTAATAACTATATAAACTTACTATATCTATATTTAGATTAAGTAAAATAGGAGCTTTATAACCGTGTATAACTTACCTATATATAAGATATACTTATAACAATAAAGGCCGTCTAGAAAAGACCAGCCAAGAATCAGGTTAACCCTAGAATTCCAGTCTTGGAGCTAGTTAACCCTAGATTCCAGAAAACCAACTCCTAGATTCCAAATAAGATATTTTTATTAGATAATCATATTACTAATAAGATATTAAGGAAAAGATATAAACCTAAGATATTCCCACCTTTTAGAAAGAAATAACTAGAATTATATTCATTAATGTAATAACCTTATCTTTCTACCTTTACTCTCACTAAGTCTCTTTACTTCCCTGTGACTATCTAAGAATATCACCAGCATATTCTAAGTCTAACAAATACAGAAGCCCTAAGAAAGAAGGATTCCGTCTAGTGCCTAAGAGAGCTAAAAACATTAGTATAACACAAAAGACCCTATACGCATAACTTACTTAGACCGCCTGCTATAACGATAACTATACTATGCACTAGGACAGTAAGGAACAAGCAGGCTAGTACCCTAGAGAACCACCTAAGAAGACTCTTGCTATAGGCTATAAACAGATCACGATCTTAGACCTTAAGGACGTATATAACTTAATCGAGATTAAAGAGTTAAGAACCTAGAAACCCTAGCGACTTACCCTAGAACAACGTCGTGAGTTAACCTAGAAAATGCGAGAACTTACGGATTAAGGGAAAATCTAGATAAATAACACCCCTTGCGACCCCCTATACTCTAAGGACCTAGTTCACGCTATAAACTAACTTACGACCCCAAGCTAGAGCTAAAGAGCCTACAGACCTATTAACGTAGATAAACACAATGTTACGGCCTAACTAGTTAGGTGCTAGCCGGCGTAACTATATAGTGCAGAACAGGGGATAATAATGCAGGTACATTATTACTGAAGCTTTTGCTTTGTGCCACAGTTAGTTACCCTGACCTGCTTGTAACACAATAATACACCTACCCCGCGTAGAGGTCGCAGGTTCAATTCCTGTAAGCCGAGACAAGCAGGATAGGTTCCTCCCCTGCCTAGGCTACCGACCGTGGGCAGGCGATAATGTGGATTGGTCCCCTACTAGCCTGGAGTTTCCCTGCTTATACCCGTGATATGCCTAATTGGTCCTCGGCATAGGGACATGCCTCTTAGAGGGGAGACATAGTGTTACGGCCTAACCAGTTAGGTGCTGGCCGGCGTAACTATATAGTGCAGAACAGGGGATAATAATACAGGTGCATTATTACCGAAGCTTTTGCTTTATGCCACAGTTAGTTACCCTGACCTGCTCGTAACACACAATCTATAATACATCTGTAACTTATAGAATACGTGTATTATTAAGATCTAACGATTACTAAAGAAGCCTAAGTTAAGCTAAACCCTTTACGTAGTAATCTAACGTATTAGATAACGTCTAAACGCTTAAAACGACCTCTAAAAGTTAAGGAAACTTAAGGAAGAACTCTAGAAGGAACTAAGAAGAGAATAAGGACAAACAGTTAAAACCCTAGCAGTAGGTAGGAAGACCCCTAACTAAAAGATAGCTAGAAAGGCCTAAGAATAACTTAACAAGATACTATAAATCTAGGAATACTAAGTGTATACACCTTTTACGGTATACCCTAAATTATCTATCTTAGATACTACTAGAACTACTATTAAGATCCTACTATAGTACTAAAGGCAGCTATAGTAAGCAGCCGATAACTACTAGTACTACAACACTTTATCCTATACATTAGAGGCTACCGGCTTAAATATTATTATAGAACCCTAAAGGACGCTTTAGAGGACCCTAAGTATTAACGACACCTTTAGTAAAGATAAAGAAGAAGACAATATCCCTTAAAGAATTATAAGGAAGACTGTCTACCCTAATTAAGATAATTAATAAATTAAACTATACAGACTACGTATATATTAAGCCGCTATACAGTCTACTACTCCCTTACGACTTAGAGACCACGCGATTCTAAACCCTAAATATTATCTATACTAAACAATATTCTAGGTAGAATGTATTTAAGACTACTGTATTAACTATATAGTATAAAAGTACGAACACTAGTTCTTTCTAAGAAGATATAGTACTAACGCTATCCCGGAAGTCTACCTAGACAGCTAGTTAGTACTATAGGAATTTAAAAGCCTAGACAAGCAGAACGTTATAACGTTTACGCCTAGCCTAGCGTACCCTATAAAGTGCCTTAATAAGATAATTACTTACTAAGAGGATTACTAAACAGATAAATATAGATTACACTACGTACCTAAGGCAAAGGCTTAGAGGTATAAGAAACAGGAACTTAAGAAATAAGGAAAGGTTAAGGACAGGCCTAGCCCTCTAAGACTTAAGATCGTAAGTCATAAATAGTTAAAAAATAATAAACGCTAACTATAGAGGTGTTATAGAAGGTAAGAGAGAAAAAGTTCCTCTACTTAACAGACATAAGTAACGATAAGTACCTACTAATTAAAGTAAGAATTAATAATTAGCCTGTAATTATAATAGTTAATTCTAGAGCATAAGGAAACTTTATATTACTACGATAGGTAAATAAACAAAGAATACTATAGAAAAAAAAGAAACAAACATACTAAATATAAACCGTTAAAAGAGAAAAAGTTAAGTACGGTAGAGGCACTATTAAATTAGAGACAGCGTAACTCCCTATAGTTACCTATAACCGTTAAGAATAACTTATCTTTAATATAATAGAGATAGGAGATAACGATGTTATCCTAGGAATCCTATAGTTATAAAAGTATAACCTAATAATAAATTAGAGAACAAGCTAACTTTAATAAGAAGACGATTTAGCTATAAGGAAGCGTTATACGCTGTAACCCCTAAGTAAATCTAAGCGACTAAGATACGTTACTTATATTAGAAAGGTCGAACCTATAAAAGATAAGCGATTTAAGTCCTTTATTAACGATTAGTAAGAAAAGGAGTAACTCTCCTTAATCCTAGAAGAATACCGTAGGTATTAGAAGCTGTTTACTAAAGAGTTAGAAACAGGCTTACTAAAGTATAGCTTGTATAACCACGAGATACCGCTTAAAGAAGGCAAACACCTAAAGTTCTATAAGATATATAGACTAAACGAAACAGAGTAAGAGGCACTTAATAAGTACCTTACTAAAAACCTTTAAAAAGGTTATATCTAACTATCTATATCCCTAGCGGGATACCTAATCTTATTTATACTAAAAAAGAATAGCAAACTACGACTTTACGTTAACTACTAATAACTTAATAATATTACTATTAAGAACTACTACCCCTTACCTTTAATCTTAGAACTTTAAGATTAACTTTACGATATAAAATAGTTTACGGCCCTAGATCTTAAAGGTGCCTATAACCTAATTAGAATAAAAGAAAGTAAAGAATAAAAAACTGCTTTCTACACTAGAAAAGGTAACTTTAAGTACCTTATTATGCCTTTCGGACTTACTAACGTCCCTATAACCTTTTAGACTATAATTAACTACGTACTATAAGAATTCTTAGATATATTTATTGTTCTTTACCTAGACGATATTTTAATTTACTCTTATAACCTTAAAGAATATAAGAAGCACGTTTACTAAGTACTCTAGAAGCTATAAAAAGCTAAGCTCTTAGTAGAACCTAAGAAAAGTATAATCTATAGTTAATAAGTCGACTTTTTAGGATTTACTATTACGCCTAGTAAAATCAGGATAGAAAATAGGAAAATCGTAGCAGTAAAGGACTGGCCCTAACCTTAGAACGTTAAAGACATTTAATCGTTCCTAGGATTTATTAACTTTTATTAACGATTTCTTAAAGGATATTCCGGCAAAATTAACCCTCTTATTAAGCTTATATAAAAAGACACCCCTTTTAAATAGACTAATAAATAAAAAAAAGCCTTTAAGGACATTAAGTAATAAGTCCTCTTAGAACTAGTTTTAGTTATTTTAGACCTAAGAAAACCCTTTAAATTAGAAACCGACGCTTTAGACTACGCTATTAGTAGATAACTTAGATAACGCGATAAAGAAGGAAAACTATACCCTTATGCATTCTTCTTATAAAAACTTAGCAGACCCGTACTTAATTACTAGATCTATAATAAGGAACTTATAGTAATTATTAAAGCATTTAAAGAATAAAAACCTTAACTATTTAGTACTAAGCATAAAGTTAAGGTTTATATAGATTATAAAAACCTGGCCTACTTTACTATATTAAAAGTCCTAAACAAAAGATAGATCCGATAGTCTAAATTCCTTTCTAAATTTAACTTCTGAATTATCTATATTAAAGGAATAGAAAACGGTAGAGCCGATGCCTTAAGCTAAAGACCGGACTATAAGGTCTTAGTACTAAAAGAAACACTTATTATCTTAAAGTAAGATAACTAAGGTGACCTTATACTAGTACAGAAACTCTTAATAATTAGTAGACGCGTTAATACTAGCCTGACTAGTAGAATAACGCCTAAACAGATTAGGGAAATCTATAGTGTTAGGGCATATAGACACTAAGGTGTAATAAAAACCTTTAAGCAAATTAGATAACACTACAATCAGAAGGTTACACGATAAGAAGTAGCTTTAGTAATTAAGGATTACGAAATATATAAGAAGAGTAAGAACAGTCCGCATAAGCTATACAGATAATTATAACTACTACTAGCGCTACTAGAAGTATAGTACTTAATCTCTTTAGACTTCATCGTTAAACTCCCTAAGTTAAAAGAACCACTTATAAAAACCTACTATAACAGTATATTAGTTATTATTAACCGACTTACGAAATACGTATACTTTATCCTGTACTTAGAGTTAAGTACGGCAGAAGATCTAGCGTATACGTTTTTAAAATATATCGTTAGTAACCACGGATTACCTAAGGAAATCGTGTCTAATAGAGACAAACTATTTATATCTAAGTTTTAGAAATCCTTAATTTTGTAACTAGGAGCTAATTATAAGCTATTAACCGCTTTTTACCTGTAAACCGACAGACAAACAGAACGAATTAACTAGATACTTAAATAATATCTACGATATTATATTAACTACGACTAAGATAATTAGGTACTACTACTACTAATAGCCTAATTCGCTTATAACAGTACTATTAGAGAAAGCATACTAAACTCCTTATTCTACCTAAATTACGGATTTAAGCCTACGGTATATAAAGAACCTTAGTAAGGTCTATAAGCACTAAAGGCTATAGCAGACTATAATAAATTATAAGAAATCTAAGAAAATGTTACTAAAGACCTTAAATTTATTAGGGTATAAATAAAGAAATATACTAATACATTAAGAGTTAAGGGACTAACCTTTAAAGAGGGAGATAGCGCGTATCTTTTACGACGTAACATTAAAACGAAACGACTAAGTAATAAATTAGATTATAAAAAGCTTAGACCTTTTAAAATTATTTAGAAAGTCTTAGACGTTAACTTTAAACTTAACTTACTAGACATAATAAAAATCTATTTAGTCTTTTATATCGCTTTACTTAAACCAGCACTATAAGGATTAAATACTAACGATTACATTATTATAGAACCTAACGAACTAAAGTATAAAGTTAAGCGAATTATTAACGAACGAGAAAAAAACAGAGAAATATAGTATCTTATTAAATAAAAAGGATATAGACGTAAGGATAACTTATAGGAACTAATTAAGAACCTCTAGTACTCCTAACAGCTACTTTAGGACTACTAGTTAACCCCGGCTTTAGTAAACTAAACTTAGCTAACACTAAGGGCGATAAGGCGACACCCCTATAGATAGCGTCTTAGTCCCTAACGAAATCCTCTAGAAGATAATTAGAACTAATAGAAAGCAGGTAAGCCCCCTCTTATTAAAGCTGCTTAGCCTCTACCTCCTCCTTCTCTACGCGCTCTAACTCTTTAACACTATTAATACTATAACGTACCGCGCGTATTATTTTTTTAAACTATATCTTCTTTTACTTATAAAGACGTAACACTTTCTCTTCTATAGCCTAAAGCTTATCTTCTAACTTTTAGTGTTAAGTAGCGATATTCTAAAGCTCTATAGCCCTTACGCCTAGAATATTACATTATAAGTAACAAAGGCGTACACACTCCGCGTAGCGAGAGGAGTCTAACGTAGATACCTTACATAAAGGGTAGCCCTTACCCTTATAGTAAGAATAAGTCGGCATAATAACAGAATTTTAGAGAATAGCGGTAAGTAAAGAATTCTTTAAAACAGTCGCTTAAGCTAGACGACTCTTAGATAACCTTACAGCCTTTTGTTTTTTAATACGACCTAACATAGTATAAGTATTATTAAAGGAAGTAAGTTTAACAGCTCCTTAACCCAAGAGACACCACCTACTTATATAGTCTTAAGGATAAGACCTTTTAAGAGGAGACCTAATGTTATGACCTAATAAGTTATAAGTAAGGCAGCCCTACTAGAGATAAGGGCGGTATAGTATTTATATAGATAGAAACCTAAGGGCTAATAGATAACTCCTTAGACTAAGAAGAACTATAGTATAGGTTACATAAAGATAAGATAAGGACATAATAAGGGTAAATAACTAAAGTAGTTAGTTATTCTAATTATCTATAGATAGGTAAAGTAACTAGTTATTTAGTATATCTAGGACGGAATACTAATAATAGGACTTATATATAGGATAGACTTAGACGCACTTAAGGACAGACTTCTATAGCTCTTTAGTAATTAACTTTGTGATTTACTTTACTATAAGTGACTCTTAGATTATCCTTTTGTTATAAAGCTATACGAGCTACCTACGCCTACTAAGTACACGACTAATTATCGTGTGCCTAACAGACCAGTAAAATTACTAACAAGCTAATAAGAACCAGTTACTGTTATTTAAGTATCGACCTTAGCTACCTGTTAGCAGAAAACACTACTGTTAGATATCTAACCGTAACATTAAGTTAGGTATTCTCTTTAATTTAGTCCTAAGGGTTAATACGCTAATTAATATAAGCGTTCCTGTTTGTTATATAAATAGGTAGAGGCGCGATCTTATGTAAATAACTTAGTTAAGGCTTTATCTGCCTTTTAGTAAGGCTTTATAGTAACAGGATGGTTTAGGACGGCGGCGTATTAGTTATATTAACGTCCTTATTAGTCTAAGTGGCCGTAGGCAGTAAAGCCGCTAGAGATAGCTCTCTATTAGGTGTAAGAGGGTAATTATAAGTTAAAGATTAAGTTTAAAAAGGCTTAGCAGCTAGAAGAGCCCTCTGGGCTTTAGCGCTAGGGTTAGGCAGAAGTGTTAATAGATTTATAGGTCTATTCTAAGGTAAGGTCTTATATTCGTCCTAAGCGTAAGTAACTTTTTATAAAGGACCGGTCTTATATACGTCCCTCTTTATATAGCAAAATTCCTTAGTAACTTACCTAATCTATCTCTATTAACACGCCTTAGCAGGAGTCTATTTACGTATTCTGTTCCTATAGGACGTAGTAGCGTCTAAGGATTAAAATCCGCTATATTAAGGGGATAAAATACCCTTATAAATATAAGTCTAAATAAACTTAACTATATATAGCCTATAGAACCAGCCGTCTTATTACTACGGTGTCTTTATAATCTATAAATTAGATCTAAGAATCTTAAGAAGACTTTTAGGAGCACTATATTTACGGTATAAAGTAACTAGATTGCTTATTACTATAAGGAACTCCTTATTACTAGTCTCTTTAGTATACCTAGAATTATACTAGTAGGTATAACTAGTAAGTTAATTAATAAGTAAGACGGCCTAATAGCTACTAGTAGTATTAACGAAATAAATAAAGACATTAGCTTTATAGAAGGCATTAGTATCTAAGGCTTCTTATAAAATTAGATTATCTATTAGGGGAGTAAGTAGAGACTAGACGTATCTAATTTCTAAGAAGACTACGCTATACAGTAAGTCTTAAGTAACTAACTAATATATCGTAGTTATCTCTTTAGAGCTAAGCTAGCCCTTAAGTATAAGGGTCCCTTATATAGTGTATAGGTCTAGTAACATCCTATAAGCTTAATTTAAGGTTATGCCTTCTTAGAAGCTAGACTCTATAAAGCCTTTATAGAAACAGGCTTTAAGGTCGTTAACTTCCTTAGGGCCTTTATAGAAATACTTTAATAAAAGAGTAACGTCCTCTTCCTAAGGCTTTAGGGTTCCCTTTAGCTTATAGAGTGTAAGATATATAGAAACGCTTATATTAGTAATAATTACCGTAGTATAGTCTTAAGTTAAGACGTATAGAGACGTAAGGAGTTATGTCTTTATTACTCTGCTTAGGTCTATACCTCTAACGCCTTATCTTTTATTAGCTATAAGATTTAATATAATAATTACTTCCTTATACCCTTTATTTTAGATATTAACAGCATTAATTAATTAGGCCTATAAATTAGGCGTTAGACTACGCGGCGGTATTATTAAGCGACTAGACTTACGGGTGTTATAGTTATTATTAGTAGGTAAAGGAGGAATATTTTTTAGGGTCTTATAAGGCTTTAGGGCTATAAGGGCGACGTAGGCCTTTCTCTTATAGTTATAGCGGTAGGATCTTAGGATATTACAGCGTAAAGGGACAGTACTATTACGATTTATTACTAGTACGTTAGTAAATTCGCGTAAGATACCTGTAATCTATTTAGCTAATATGTTATTAACCGTCGGTATAGCTACGTAAGGTTTTCCTTTAAATTAAAGAAGTATAACCTATTCTATAAGTAAGACTAGGCTTATAAAGCGATTTATAGATTTAGTTTAAGTCCTATAAACAGGATTAATTTGTTATTAAATAAACTCTATAGCCTTATTATAATATAACCTATTTAAGGACTAAAGGATCACTTTAAGGCGGTATTTAGTATACTTATCTAACTAATAGGGGTTATAATAAAAGGAGTAAGTAGTAGGTTAATTAATTATTAGGCCTAAAGTAAGAAAGTAAGATAGTTTTCTAAAGAGATTAATATATAAAACATATCTCTTAAGTATAAGGCTTTCTCCTGTCCTATAGATCCCTATAAGCTTATACTTAGCGTTAAAGACCTTTATGTCTAATAAGAAAGAAGTACTACCACTAGTACTAGTAAGAGTAAATAAGGTATAACAGTCCTAGTCTTATATACCCGCCCTTAATATTATTAAGGCTTAGAGGTTAAGTAAACTAATATAGTAATTTTTAGTGTTCTCGTTAGGAAAGTTATCGTTAGCTTATATAAGATTAAATTAGGCTAGAAAATCTCTTACTTTATTGGTTTATAGTATTAGCTAGTTATAAACAGGGTTATTAAACTTCTTATTAAGGTCGTATAGCCTAATTACGGTTTTAGGGTCAGCCTATTTAATATTATTATACTTATCCTTAAAGGAAGTAAGATCTTATACGTTAACCTTTAACTAATAAGGCTATTTTCCTAGCGTAGAAGTGCCTAACTTATTCTTATTAGGGCTAGTAAAAGCAGGGGTTTTTATTTGTCTTTATTAGTTTGCCTAAGTAGCGTTAATCCTGCCGTTATTAAGGATTAATTACTAGTAAGGGTCTTAGTTACTAAAGTAAGTAGTATCCTAATTAGTAATATAAGAGCCGCTTAAATTAGGGTCTATAGCTTCGGTCGTTACTCTAATATAACGGTCTAGGCTAGTTAGCAGCTAATTCTTAAGTTAATTTATATTAGAGGAAGAAGGGGCTGACTTAAGGCGCTAGTAGATAGGAGCATGCTTATAGGAAGCTATAGTATTTCTTTTTATATTTATATAGATATATAAGGGGGATCTAGGCTTTATTAAGGGAAGAGTAACTAAATAAAGCTAAAAATTAATTATTCTGTTTAAAAATAATATTAAAAAGGAAGTATTTATAATAAAGTAAAAAAAAAGAAAAGTAAAATAAGTAATTATAGTTAGGTTATATAAACAGAAAGATAGTACTAATATTAGTAGTTATTATTAATAGAAGAGTTAAAAAGTTAGTTAGTAGGAAGAAAGATATAATTATATAGGCTTAGTTAAGCAATCGGCTAGCTAAAGCCCTTCTTTATTTAATTCTTAGATCTAATTTACTATTAGTGCCCTTACTAGTAAATAAAAAGGAGTAAGGTAAGTAATTTACTTCTTTTATTTACTTTTATAGTAATTATATAACGATTACTAACCTACCTTTTTATTCCTTTTTTAACTTCCCTTCTTTTAAACCTTTTTTAATATAATAGACCTATAAACCTTATAGGAAACATAAAGTTACTAATTAAAGGTAACTATTATTAGTAACTATAGTAAAAGATACTAATAACCTACGCCCTTAAGAAGTTATTAGGCTAGTAATACCTTAGGCTATAGCTAGTATACTGCTACCTAGTATTCTAAAGGGGAACCAGCCGGCGTATTATACTTTTTTAGACCGTAATTTATAGGTTTAATTTTTAGTTTCTCTTTCCTAAAACTAAGTTATTAACGCTATATACTAACTTATTATCTTATTAGGCTATTGTTACGGTTAAATATCCGACAGTGGTGTTTTCTGCTAACAGGTAGCTAAGGTCAATACTTAAATAACAGTAACTAGTTCTTATTAGCTTGTTAGTAATCTTACTAGTCTGTTAGGTATATAGTAATTAGTTATATACTTAGTAGGCATAGGTAGCTTATATAGCTTTATAACAGAAGGATAATCTAAGAGTTACTTATAGTAGAGTAAATTACAAAGTTAATTACTAAAGAGCTATAGAAGTCTGTCCTTAAGTGCGTCTAAGTCTATCCTATATATAAGTCCTGTTATTAGTGTTCCGTCCTAGATATACTAGATAACTAGTTACTTTACCTATCCGTAGATAATTAGAATAACTAACTACTTTAGTTATTTACCTTTATTATGTCCTTATCTTATCTTTACGTAACCTATACTATAGTTCTTCCTGGTCTAAGGAGTTATTTATTAGCCCTTAGGTTTCTGTCTATATAAATGCTATGCCGCCCTTATCCCTAGTAGGGCTGCCTTACTTATAACTTATTAGGTCGTAACATTAGGTCTCCTCTTAAAAGGTCTTGTCCTTAAGACTACATAAGTAGGTAGTATCTCTTAGGTTAAGGAGCTGTTAAACTTACTTCCTTTAATAATGCTTATACTATGTTAGGTCGTATTAAAAAACAAAAGGCTGTAAAGTCGTCTAAGAGTCGTCTAGCTAAAGCGACTGTTTTAAAGAATTCTTTACTTACCGCTATTCTCTAAAATTCCGTTATTATACCGACTTATTCTTATTATAAGGGTAAAGGCTACCCTTTATATAAGGTGTCTACGTTAGACTCCTCTCGCTACACAGAGTATGTACGCCTTTATTGCTTACGATACGATATTCTAGGCGTAGGGGCTGTAAGGCTTTAGAATATTACTACTTAATACTAAAAGTTAGAAGATAAGCTTTAGGCTGTAGAAGAGAAAGTATTACGTCTTTATAAGCAAAAGAAGATATAGTTTAAAAAAATAATGCGCGCGGTGCGTTATAGTATTAATAGTGTTAAAGAGTTAGAGCGCGTAGAGAAAGAAGAGGTAGAGGCTAAGTAGCTTTAATAGGAGGGGGCTTACCTGCCTTTTACTAGTTCTAATTATCTTTTAGAGGATTTCGTTAAGGACTAGGATACTGTCTATAGGGGTGTCGCCTTATTGCCCTTAGTGTTAGCTAAGTTTAGTTTGCTAGAGCCAGGGTTAACTAGTAGTCCTAAAGCAGCCGTTAGGAGTACTAAAGGTTCTTAATTAGTTCCTATAAGTTATCCTTATGTCTGTATCCTTTCTATTTAATAAGATACTGTGTTTCTCTATTTTTTTCTTATTTATTAATAATTCGTTTAACTTTATACTCTAGTTCGTTTAGTTCTATAATAATATAATCGCTAGTGTTTAATCCTTACGGTACTAGTTTAAGTAGAGCGATATAAAAGACTAAGTAGATTTTTATTATATCTAGTAAGTTAAGTTTAAAGTTAACGTCTAAGACTTTCTAAATAATTTTAAAAGGTCTAAGCTTTTTATAATCTAATTTATTACTTAGTTGTTTCGTTTTAATGTTACGTCGTAAAAGATACGCGCTATCTCCCTCTTTAAAGGTTAGTCCCTTAACCCTTAATATGTTAGCGTATTTCTTTATTTATGCCCTAATAAATTTAAGATCTTTAGCGACATTCTCTTAGATTTCTTATAATTTATTGTAATCTGCTACAGCCTTTAGTGCTTATAGTCCTTATTAAGGTTCTCTATATGCCGTAGGCTTAAATCCGTAATTTAGGTAGAATAAGGAGTTTAGTATGCTTTCTCCTATAGCACTATTATAAGCGAATTAGGCTATTAGTAATAGTAGTACCTAATTATCTTAGTCGTAGTTAACATAATATTATAGATACTGTTTAAGTATCTAGTTAATTCGTTCGGTTTGTCTGTCGGTTTATAGGTAAAAAGCGGTCGATAGCTTATAATTAGCTCCTAGTTATAAAATTAGGGATTTCTAAAACTTAGATATAAATAGTTTGTCTCTATTAGACACGATTTCCTTAGGTAATCCGTGGTTACTAACGATATATTTTAAAAACGTGTACGCTAGGTCTTCTGCCGTGCTTAACTCTAAGAATAAGATAAAGTATACGTATTTCGTAAGTCGGTTAATAATAACTAATATACTGTTATAGTAGGTTTTCGTAAGTAGTTCTCTTAACTTAGGGAGTTTAACGATAAAGTCTAAAGAGATTAAGTACTATACTTCTAGTAGCGCTAGTAGTAGTTATAATTATCTGTATAGCTTATACAGACTGTTCTTACTCTTCTTATATATTTCGTAATCCTTAATTACTAAAGCTACTTTTTATCGTGTAACCTTTTAATCGTAATATTATCTAATTCGCTTAAAGGTTTTTATTACACCTTAGTGTCTATATGCTCTAATACTATGAATTTCTCTAATTTATTTAGGTGTTATTCTACTAGTCAGGCTGGTATTAACGCGTCTGCTAATTATTAGGAGTTTCTATACTGGTATAAGGTCACCTTAGTTATCTTACTTTAGAATAATAAGTGTTTCTTTTAGTACTAGGACCTTATAGTCCGGTCTTCGGCTTAAGGCATTAGCTCTGCCGTTTTCTATTCCTTTAATATAGATAATTTAGAAGTTAAATTTAGAAAGGAATTTAGACTATCGGATCTGTCTTTTGTTTAGAACTTTTAATGTCGTAAAGTAGGCTAGGTTTTTATAATCTATATAAACCTTAACTTCGTGCTTAGTACCGGATAGTTAAGGTTTTTATTCCTTATATGCTTTAATAATCGCTATAAGTTTATTATTATAGATCTAATAATTAAGTTTAGGTCTACTAAGTTTTTATAAAAAGAATGCATAAGGGTGTAGTTTTCCTTCTTTATCGCGTTATCTAAGTTATCTACCGATAGCGTAGTCTAAGCGTTAGTTTCTAATTTAAAGGGTTTTCTTAGGTCTAAAATAACTAAAACCGGTTCTAAGAGAACTTATTGCTTAATATACTTAAAAGCTTCTTCTTGTTTATTAGTCTATTTAAAAGGGGTATCTTTTCGTGTAAGCTTAATAAGAGGGTTAATTTTGCCGGAATATCCTTTAAGGAATCGTTAATAGAAGTTAACGAATCTAAGGAATAATTAAATGTCTTTAACGTTCTAGGGTTAGGGCTAGTCCTTTACTGCCGCGATTTTCTTATTTTCTTTCCTGATTTTACTAGGCGTAATAGTAAATCCTAAGAAGTCGACTTATTAACTATAGAATACACTTTTCTTAGGTTTAACTAAGAGCTTAGCTTCTTATAGCTTCTAAAGTACTTAGTAAACGTGCTTCTTATATTCTTTAAGGTTATAAAAGTAAATTAAAATATCGTCTAGGTAAATAATAACAAATATATCTAAGAATTCTTATAGTACGTAGTTAATTATAGTTTAAAAGGTTACTAGGGCGTTAGTAAGCCTAAAAGGCATAACGAGGTACTTAAAGTTACCTTTTCTAGTACGGAAAGCAGTTTTCTATTCTTTGCCTTCTTTTATTCTAATTAGGTTATAGGCTCCTTTAAGATCTAGGGCCGTAAACTATTTTATATCGTAAAGTTAATCTTAAAGTTCTAAGATTAAAGGTAAGGGGTAGTAGTTCTTAATAGTAATATCGTTAAGTTATTAGTAGTTAACGTAAAGTCGTAGTTTGCTATTCTTCTTTAGTATAAATAAGATTAGGTATCCCGCTAGGGATATAGATAGTTAGATATAACCTTTTTAAAGGTTCTTAGTAAGGTACTTATTAAGTGCCTCTCGCTCTGTTTCGTTTAGTCTATATATCTTATAGAACTTTAGGTGTTTGCCTTTTTTAAGCGGTATCTTATAGTCGTACGAGCTATACTCTAGTAAGCCTGTTTCTAATTCTTTAGTAAACAGCTTCTAATACCTGCGGTATTCTTCTAGGATTAGGGAGAGTCGCTTTTCTTCCTGCTAATCGTTAATAAAGGACTTAAATCGCTTATCTTTTATAGGTTTAACCTTTCTAATATAAGTAACGTACCTTAGTTACTTAGATTTACTTAGGGGTTATAGCGTGTAACGCTTCCTTATAGCTAAATTATCTTCCTATTAGAGTTAGCCTGTTCTCTAATTTATTATTAGGTTGTGCTTTTGTAACTATAGGATTCCTAGGATAACATCGTTGTCTCCTATCTCCGTTATGTTAAAGACAAGTTATTCTTAACGGTTATAGGTAACTATAGGGAGTTACGCTGTCTCTGATTTAATAGTGCCTCTACCGTACTTAACCTTTTCTCCTTTAAGGGTTCGTAGTTAGTATGTTTATTTCTTCTTTTTCTATAGTATTCTTTATCTGTTTACCTATCGTAATAATATAAAGTTTCCTTACGCTCTAGAATTAACTATTATAATTATAGGCTAATTATTAATCCTTAATTTAATTAGTAAGTACTTATTATTGCTTATATCCGTTAAGTAGAGGAACTTTTCCTCTCTTGCCTCCTGTAACACCTTTATAGTTAGCGTTTGTCGTTTTTTAACTGTTTGTAACTTACGATCTTAAGTCTTAGAGGGCTAGGCCTGTCCTTAACCTTTCTTTACTTCTTAAGTTCCTGTTTTCTGTATCTTTAAGCTTCTGCCTTAGGTACGTAGTGTAATCTGTATTTATTTATTCGGTAATCCTCTTAGTAAGTAATTATCTTATTAAGGCACTTTATAGGGTACGCTAAGCTAGGCGTAAACGTTATAACGTTCTGCTTATCTAGGCTTTTAAATTCCTATAGTGCTAACTAGCTATCTAGGTAGACTTCTAGGATAGCGTTAGTACTATATCTTCTTAGAAAGAACTAGTGTTTATACTTCTATACTATATAGTCGATACAGTAGTCTTAAATGCATTCTGCCTAGAATATCGTTCGGTATAAATAATATTTAGGGTTTAGGATCGTATAGTCTCTAAGTTATAAAGGAGTAGTAGACTGTATAGCGGCTTAATATATACGTAGTCTGTATAGTTCGATCTATTAATTATCTTAATCTAGGTAGACAGTCTTTCTTATAATTCTTTAAGGGATATTGTCTTTTTCTTTATCTTTACTAGAGGTGTCGTTAATGCTTAGGGTCCTCTAAAGCGTCCTTTAGGGTTCTATAATAATATTTAAGCCGGTAGCCTCTAATGTATAGGATAAAGTGTTGTAGTACTAGTAGTTATCGGCTGCTTACTATAGCTGCCTTTAGTACTATAGTAGGATCTTAATAGTAGTTCTAGTAGTATCTAAGATAGATAATTTAGGGTATACCGTAAAAGGTGTATACGCTTAGTATTCCTAGATTTATAATATCTTATTAAGTTATTCTTAGGCCTTTCTGGCTATCTTTTAGTTAGAGGTCTTCCTGCCTACTGCTAGGGTTTTAACCGTTTGTCCTTATTCTTTTCTTAGTTCCTTCTAGAGCTCGTCCTTAAGCTTCCTTAGCTTTTAGAGGTCGTTTTAAGTATTTAGGCGTTATCTAATACGTTAGATTACTACGTAAAGGGTTCGGCTTAACTTAGGCTTCTCTAGGAATCGTTAGATCCTAAGGATACACGCGTTCTATAAGTTACAGATGTATTATAGGTTATGTTTATTTACGTTAATAGGTCCGTAGGCTCTTTAGTTCTAATTTAAGGTCGTAAGTTAGTTTATAGCGTGAACTAGGTTCCTAGAGTATAAGGGGTCGTAAGGGGTGTTATTTGTCTGAATTTCCCCTTAACCTATAAGTTTTTATATTTCCTAAGTTAACTTACGACGTTGTTCTAGGGTAAGTCGCTAGGGTCTCTAGGTTCTTAGCTCTTTAATCTTAATTAAGTTATATACGTCCTTAAGGTCTAGGATTATAATCTGTTTATAGCCTGTAGTAAGGGTCTTTTTAGGTAGTTCTTTAGGGTACTAGCCCGCTTGTTCCTTACTCTCTTAGTGCGTAGCGTAGTTATTATTATAGCAGGCGGTCTAGGTAAGTTATACGTAAGGGGTCTTCTGTGTTATACTAATGTTTTTAGCTCTTTTAGGTACTAGACAGAATCCTTCTTTCTTAGGACTCTTATATTTATAGGCATAATGTCCTATTTTATCGTAGTTATAGTACTTATCGTTCTTAGTGTATCGCCTCTAGGGGCGTTCCTTCTAGGTGGCACTTAGGTCTATAGGTCCGCTATAGTGACCGTAGGCGGTGCTCTGGTTTCTCTGTTAGTAGTTTCTTCCGTTATTTAACTATGTCGTCTTAGGTCCCTAAGGGATATATTTTTTAGCTAAGTTAGCTTATAGGCGTTAGTTTTCGCCTTTTTCTTTCCTACGTTTGTATAGACGGGTGTCTATACGAATTATAAGTTTAATATAGTCTAAGAATTCCTTTAGGGGGGTAATTATCTTAACGAGTTTATCCTTAACTTCTTCCTTTAGTCCTTAGTAGAATATAAAGATTTTAGATTTATTAGTAATATTTAATCTAGCTAAAAGTCTTTTAAATTTAGCGGCATAGTGTAAGGCTGATTTAGTTTGTCGTAGGCTAGAGAGATCTCGTTCGGCCTGTTATTTCTTATCTATATCCTAGAATAAGGATAGGAGTGCCTTTTTAAATCTATAGTAGCTAATAAAGATTTCTTAGGTCTTAGGTTTAAGTTGTTTTTAATCTTTAGTTATAAAATCTATTAGGTAAGGTTTAAACTAAGCTAGCGCTTTCCCCTTAAGAAATAACGCGGTATAAATAACCTTCTTAGTATTATCTATAAAGCTAATATTATAAAATCAGTAATAAGCTTTAACCTAGGTAAGGAATCCCTTAAGGTGTCCTAGGGTTCTATTAAACGTTTATAGGTTATTAAGCTTAAGTTTGTCCTAAGTTTTAAGAGGGGTATTAATAATATTAGTAGCGCCTTAGAGTATACAAACTTCGGCTTTAAGCTCTATGGTTCGTTAAGCTTAGGCTTAGAGCTACTTAAGGGCTATAGCATTCTCGTTAAATATAGCTTATATATTAGCAATATCCTTGTTAGCGCGCTTAAGTTATTTAGCTAACTCTACGGTAGCGTCTTCCTTATCGCTAGAAGAATCGGCCTCCTTTATCTCCTGGTTAAGGCTTTAGGGCTTAGGGGTGGCCGGTGCCTTCCCTTTAGCTCTAGAGGAGGATAAAGTAGGGGTGGTTTTTGTAGATATGTTTTATACTGTTAAGTAAGTATTAAGGTTAACTTACTAAACAGGAGTAATTAAAGTGTTACAGTTAGATATTCGACAGTAGTGTTTTCTACTAACAGGTAGCTAAGGTCGATACTTAAATAACAGTAACTGGTTCTTATTGGCTTGTTAGTAATCTTGCTAGTCTGTTAGGCATATAGTGATTAGTCGTATACTCGGTAGGCGTAGGTAGCTTATATAGCTTTATAACAGAAGGATAATCTAAGAGTTACTTATAGTAGAGTAAATCACGAAGTTAATTACTAAAGAGCTATAGA